>JABUQX010021566.1:25000-32439 GCA_015478945.1 Trachelipus rathkii
ACTTGGTAGAGGCTGGAACCATTAAAAAGGTGAGAGGTTGTTTGGAATATAGAGTTTATAGTTAGGCTAGAATTTTTATTTTTTTTTTTTCAGTGGTAGCAGAGCGTAGTTGCGCTACGCTACGTCTCGCTACAGGGTGATAATGGGTAGAGAGGGTGAAACAAAAGTACCTGGAGGTGGTGAATCAGTAACGGAAATGAGAACAAAAAGAGTGTGCCCTCCATTTAAAGGGGATATGTGTGACGGGGATGTTTATGAGTTATGGAAGAAAAAGGTGAATCTCTGGTTCAAGGTAGAATGTAAAAATTTTGAGAGTCCTGAGGGTGAGGTGTTAATGTGTTTAGGAGATAAGGCTTTTGAGGGTGTATGTGACGTAGAATGGGAAGGTTTGGAGAAAGAAGATGGAGTGAAAATTTTTTTTGAATGAATAGGATAAAAAATATGGGAAAGAACAACAGCGTGATCGGTATGATAGAATTCTTGAGTTTTTTTTTTTATATTAAGAGAGAGGTGGATGAAACGATGAGGGAATATTTGAATAGATATGAAGTTATAGAGAAAAAGTGTAAGAATGTAGGTAAAGTAGATTTGGGAGAAGACATGAAATGTGTGCACCTGTTAGAGGGAGCGAATGTGGATACTAATCAGAGACAAATGGTTTTGGCTTATTGTGGGAAAGAAGCATGGGAGTTTAAAGTGTTTAAGGATGCTCTGTTGAATATATGTGAAGGAGTCGGTTCTAAAAGAATGGTAAAGAAAAGTGGATGGGTAAGTGGAGAGATACGAGAACAAACAAGAGATGGTGCAGGGGGGCAGAACAGCGGATGAACAAAAGGGATCGTTATGGAAAGGTGATGAGGTGTGTGGTTTGTGGGTCTTTGTATCATTTGGTTATCATTGTCCAAATAGTGTGAGGAATAAAAAATCTCAGAATGGCAGAAGTGGAATGGAGAAAAAGGAAGTAAGTGTCGAGAGAAATAGGGTGTATTTAAGAACAGATCGCTTAGAGAATGAGGAAAGAGAAGGAAGTAGGAAGAGATATGTGCGATAGACGACACGTTTGTCCCGAATGCTAATCGGAGAGAGATTCGACTAGACTGTGACAATGGATTTTGAGTGCGTAGAAGAAAGTGGTGTTAGGAAGTCAAAAAAAGTTATAGATGTTTAATTACGTCAGCGACCGGACCGGGCGGGAATTTTGCCGGGGCCGGCGGCCGGGCCGGGCGTGCTACTAATTTAGTCAGGCCCGGGGTTAGCTAAAATTAGAAATGTACAGGTCAAAAAACACTGAAAGTCTTAAAACTAGGATGAAAATTAAAATAGAATTTCAATGTAATTAATAATTAAATTATAAAAACACGGAAACATTTAAATGATGTGAGTAAATATAAATATTATTGAAAGAATTTTTAGAAAAAAAATAATGGATTTTCAGAAAAATAAGTTGTATTAAATAGATATAATATAATATATATATATAAGCATATATATATATATATTACTATATCAATATATACTATATATATATATATAATATATATCATCCATATAAATATATATTACTTATATATAATATATATATATACTATAATATAATAATTATATATATAATAAAATGAAAGAAGTTATGTGTAATGAAAGATTGCTTCCGTTTCATATAGTAAAACACAGCTCTTAATCTCATAATGACAACATAACTTGTTTCATTTTAATAGGCAAATATTACAAACAAACTTCGGCTGAGTATGGGATCCCCCATGTCTCCATACTCCGTAACATATAATGGAAACTAAGCAGGAATTTATCAATATGTTACGCCCAACCTTTAATCGGATTAGATATAGATGCATTCTTTACGTCTCCCTCCTCACACACAACACCTAATGATGTCCTACAACATATTACCATACTTCATCCTCAGTGATCAGTATACGATATAGAATGCTTCCAACCCCTCTATCCCTTCCTCGATACCAAAATCACATGGAATAATAATTATTTGCAAATTTCTTATCAATAAGAAAACCACAGCACTTCGCACCAAACACTACATTGGCTATCTAATCATTCCCCAAACACAAATATAGCTGTTCTGTCATCTCTATTTCTCGTTTCGTATATGCTCTCCCCCTCTTCAGGCACAAGAAACTAAATACATCCCAAATACTTTCAAATATCACTTTACTATCCTGTGTTTTCAACACAAAAGCATTTAACAAAGCAAAAAAAGAGTACTATAGCACCTTTTCCCCGAAAAATAGCAACACTTCCTTTTTACCAATTTCAATTACCATTATATTCGTTAAACAAATATTACCAAAAATAGACCACTCCATTGGAAAGTATTAACATCACTTCAAAAACATGAAACCCCCCAAACGAAAAGAAAATCTCCAAAGCTGTATATATCACATCCCCTGCAATACTTGCAATAAAAGATATATAGGTGAAACCATAGATTTGCAAAGAAGAAAAAATCAACATACAGATGAACTGCACAAGGCAGCATAAATTCAGCTTAACAAGTCATAGGCGTAAACAGGCCACTCTATCAATAATTTCAACAATATAAAAGATGATCAGAAATATCAATCAACACGAACCATCGCAAAATTATGGAACCCTTTTGATTTATAATAGTAACAACTACGATAAGCATCCAGGTGAAGTTAACATAGAATTTTATACAAATTGAATATCTGAAAACATCATAAATATTTCAACAACACCAATGAAGAAAATAGCAGACCAACTGACAACACACTTGAACTGATGAAGAAGAAGAAAATCCAGTATCCTAGCCTGAAGAGGTCTCGCGTGTCGGGACGAAAATTAGCTTCCTTTTAAATTTATTTCATTAAAAAGTGTCTTAACAAGTGTTTAATTTGTGTAACACTTTTAGTAATAAACAGGAAGTGACAGTAAACGCATAAAACTAAAAAAGAATCCAAGGGCTTCCACTCTAAAGTTTTTATATATACTATAAATATATAATTTAATAATATATAATATATATTATATATATATAATATATATATATATCTATAATATATACTATATATATATATGAAATATATAAAATATATATATATATAATATATATATACTATATATATATTATATATAATATAATATATATAATATAATAATATATTTATATATATATATATTAATATATATATATATATATATATAAATAAATATATAGATATAATATAATATATATACTATATAATATATATATAAATTATATAGTATATATATCATATTAATTCATTCAATAAATAATTTTGAAAAGAGATTTCGGAAAATATTGATTTTCTTGAAGATATTTAACTTAAATAAATAAATAACATAATATTTAACAATATATTATTCCTTTCCGAATTCGTTTGAATATACTCAAATTTCGAAATTTTTATGTTCAAAACACGAAAAAATATAATTCGGGCCTTAAATTTTCTTAATTGGAAATCATAAAATCACAAAAACATTTGATTATTTTAGTAGTTTATTTATTTTGCATCAATTATAACAAAGGAGAATGGAATTAAAAATAATATTTTTTATTTGTTTGATTTTAACCCTCTATTATTTAGTGAAATTTACAGTTAACCCCGGTAGAAAACCCCGGTTTTCCTGATTTTTTGGCCGGGCCCGGGGTAGCTAAATGGCGGGTTGGCCGGCGGCCCCGGTCGGTTCCTAATTATACGTTTGGTGAAACAGTTTACAAAGGCGTAAGGAGGTTGGATATCCGTTTGTATAAATGGTGAATGCTTTTCTTTGTGGACTGAGGTCGTCCAAGGTGATGTACCATGGTTGTTGGGTTATGAGTCGTTGCAAAGGTTAGGTATAAGGCTAAATATGAGAAAAAATGAAGCAATTATTGATGAGTTTGACAATATGGTGGTGAAATGTAGGAGGGATGAAAGAGGTCATATGATTTTATGTATGAGAACTGGTTCTCGTAAGATGAATGTTTGGTGGGGAGTGACCGTAAAAAACATTTTAATGGGTAATAACTATAAGGAGAGGGAACAGATGGCTTATAAACTTCACCTTCAGTTTGGCCATCCAAGTAAAGGTAGATTATGGGATTTGATTAGGGATGCGTATGGGAAAGAGGTTGAAGGTGTTGTGGGTAAGGACATAAAAGGGGTGGTGGGTAAGGACATAAAAGGGGTGGTGGATAAGGTAAGTGATGATTGTGAGGTTTGCGTTAGATTTCAGAAGACACCGAGTAGACCAGTGGTAGGTTTTCCTCTTTCAAAGAGTTTTAATGAAACTGTGGCGATGGATTTGGGGGAATTGGAAGGGAAAAGGTTTTTGGTACTAGGTGATTTGTGTACAAGGTATTGTCAGGCAGTGTGAATAAAAAGTAAAAAACCTAAGGAGATAGTGGAAAAAGTTTTAGATAAATGGATCAGCGTATATGGGGCACCTGAGAGGTTTTTGAGTGATAACGGTTTGGAATTTCAGAATGAGGAGATGAAAAGCTTGTGTGAAAGGTTCAGTATGGTTCAATGGGTGACTGCTGCAGAGAGTCCTTGGAATAACGGTCAATGTGAGAAAACGGTGGGTTTATTGAAAGGTTCGTTAAGGAAGTTAAAAGAAGAGGGTTTGACTAAGGAAATAAGTTTACTGTGGTCGGTGGCAGCAAAAAATAGTTTGTTGAATAAGAATGGTTATTCACCTAATCAATTGGTGTTTGGTAAAAATGGTAGATTGCCTGATTGTACTAATGAAGAAGATGAGAGTATAGGGGTTTTGGGTATAGAAAGCGAGGTTCTCTTAAGGCATTTAGAGGGGATTAAACAGAGTAGGATGATACACATTCAACAGGAGAGTGATGATAGATTGAAGAGAGCGATAAAAGGCCAGATCCGGGAACATAAATTAGACTTGGTTGAACCTGGAGAGAATGTGCATTATAAAAGGGAGATTGATAAAGAATGGAGGGGCCCAGCAAAAGTAAAAGGTAGAGATGGGAAAACGGTGATCGTAAAACACGGGGGTACACTGAGGGAGGTGGCAAGGGTACACATTACAAGGCTAGCTAAGGTTCCTACGAAGGATATAGATGAAAATGATGATGATGATAGTGAGACTGTAGAAAATGATAATGAAGTGAATGAAGGGGATGAAGAAGTGAGGGAAGAAGACGAGAATGGTTTTGTTGATGTTGTGGTGGTGAAGAATGTGGATGCACCTGTAGAACAAGAAGAGCAAGAGGAACAACAGGAGGTAGTGGATGAAGTACATGATGTGAAGGTTAATGTATGCAAAAGGTACAGGGGGGGTACATAAGGAGAGCAATGAAAGGATCGATGTTAGAGTGTTAGGAAGGGAGGGGAAGGCCAAAAGTAAGAAGTGGAGTGACTCTTATAACATAAAGGATATTAATAGTGGTGAAAATAGGTGGATTGATTTTAGAAATTACAAGGACATTGAATGCATTAACGAAGAGGAAGAAGTTTGGTTGATTGAAAAGGGTAATGATGATAGAGTGCTAGAAACAAAGATACAAGAGATGGAAAACTGGGAGGCAAATGAAGTTTTTAAAAAGATTAAAGATAGAGGGCAGAAATGTATATCGCTTAGGTGGGTGATAACTGAGAAGATGAAAGAAGGAAAAATGGTGTGTAAGGCGAGGTTGATGAAAGTAGGTGGCGAGAAAACTGGAAGGATTTGAAATTAACGGAGGCACCTACTTGTTCAGGTGAGGTTTTGAGGTTGTGTTTAAGTGTGATTAAAAGGGAAAGTTGGTCCAAAAGAAGCGGAAGAAGTTGGTTATGTCTGGGAGTTACAGAAGACGGTATATGGGCATGGTATGATAAAGTGGTGGATGTGATCAAAGAGTTAGGGAGAAAAAAAAAAGTATGCTAGAGCCGGCGTTTTTTATGTGAAAAAAAAAAGGTCGGTTAGTGGGGGTTATGTGTACGCATGTGGATGACTTTTGTTTCGGGGGATCTCAGTGGTTTCTAGATAATGTCATAAAGGGTTTGAAAAAGAAGGTAAAAATAGGAGCAGAAGATGCAAAAAAATTTAAATATATTGGGGTGAATATTCAAGAACAAAAGGATGGAGTGTGGTTGGAACAAAGGAAACACATGGAAAGTATAGTGGTGCCTGATAAGAGAGAATTTTTTGGTGACAGAGAGATGAAAGAGAAAGAATTAACTACGTATAGATCATTGGTGGGACAGATGAATTGGTTGTGTGGGCAGACAAGACCGGATTTATGTTTTGATGTTAGTGATAGGAGTAGGTTTTTGAAGGGGGATAAAGTGGAAATGAGAAAGTTGATTAACATTATAAAAAGGAAGAAAGAGGTTGATTTAGGGGTATGGTTGAGCAAGCTGGAGGGTAAAATTATGGTGGAAGTGTATACTGATGCGTCGTATGGAATGGAAGGTAGAGTGAATCCACAAGTGGGTTATATCGTAGCTTTAAAGGATGAAAAAGGAAACAGATGTCCAATTTCGTGGAAATCTACATACGTAAAAAGGGTTGCGAGGTCAACGATTGAAGCAGAGGCGATTGGGTTTATCGAAGGTATCAATGCAGGGGTTTATGTTGAAGAGTTGTGGTATCAGTTGTATGGTGGTAAAAGACTTGAGGTAGTGGGGTATACTGATAGCAAGACTTTAAAGAATGCAATCTATTCTGCTACACAGGTTCTGAACAAATTTATGCGACAGGATATGGCTTGGATACAATGGGTATTGTTTAAAGAGAGGAGAATATCTAGAGTTGAATGGGTTGATACAAAGCACCAGATTGCAGATGTGTTTACGAAAATTCGAGTGGATGTAAGGGGAATAAAAGAGTATGTGGAAGGGAAAGATAGAGAGGAGAGAAAGGTATAAGAATGATTGTTTTTTTTTGTTTCTTTTTTTTCTTTAGTTGCTTTTTGGATGCTCACTTCTTCCACACCTGATTGTGCTTCTAGTTTCTGCTTGCTTCTTTTGTCCATGCACATGCACATTGCCCTTTGCACGAACAGTCCAGGAAGTCATGGATCACACAGGAATAAAATCTTTATGTTTATTACTAATATATATTTTTCTTCTTGTCTTGGCAGGTTGTTACTGGACTGACCTTTTAAATTATATTTCATTATTATATTTGGTCATAAAGTTATTCATGTAAAATTACTGTGGGAATCTTTGTTGTATCGTAGAGGTACTTTGGGGTCAGAGTTGGGATAGTGTGTTAGGTCGGTAAATGAAGGAGGGTTGGATAAGGTCTGGTAGCTTTGGTTCAGAGGAGGGTACCCGTGGATTTTGCAGAAGGCTTAGCAGTTTCTTGTCTCCTCAGACTGTCACTTGAACACTCTGATTTCTTTTTTACATAGTCTTTTCTTGTAAATTAATATTAATATTTATCCCCGGTAAATAACTGTAAAAAGGATTTATTTATTTGCGATAAGATTACTT
>JABUQX010021567.1:0-2500 GCA_015478945.1 Trachelipus rathkii
TAAATCAGTGAATGGTTTAGGAATGGGATTATTCGATTCATTATGTTTCACTTAAAATTAAGTTAGTTGGGGCTTTGATGGAGAGGAAGTTGAACGGAAGGAAGTGGTAAAATTAAGAGTGGAAGTAAGTGAGCAACCGATAATGGATAAGTATGTAACGAGCGCTCGCTAAGTAAAACGGTTGAATGTGCAACAAGTTGATACCTGCAACAAATCTGGGGGCAAATGAAGGAAGCACTTGTTAGTAGTGCAAAGGAAGTATGTGGATGTGCTTAAGTAGGTAGTAAGAATGTTAAACAGTGAGTGGTGGAATGAAGAGTTGATGAAAGCGGTTAAAGGTAAACAAAAGAAGCGTGGTTGAATGTCTAAAAGCAAATATGAAGACTCAAAGAAAGATGCTTGGAAATTATTATTAAGGAAGGAAAAAGAAAATACTAAAAGGTGTATACGTAGGAGAAAACAAGAGGTAAATGAACAGTTTGGAAGGAGGATGAGATGGGGACTTACAAGGGAAAGGAAGCTCTTCTGGAAGGAACGACGAAAGGTAAGAATGAGAATAGAGGGAATCTGCTTAGAATATGAATAGGAGGTGCTTTTGTAACTGATGAAGTGGATGTGAGTGGAGTGTGGAAAAGAACACTTCGAGCATCGGACAATATTAACAGTAAGAAGAGCGTGATTGCTGAATGTGTTGCGGTTATGGTGCAAGAAGGAATTAAGGTATTGGGGATGAGGTTATTGTAAGGAGGAGGTAATGGGTGAGTGAAAAGTTCGAAGAATCGTAATCTGGCAGGTATACGACTGAATACGGTGAAATGATCAAAGAAACGGAGGCCGAGATGGTGATTGAATTGGATTTGGAAGTTGTAGTAATAAACGCGTTATAGAAGGGTATTGAGTTCCAAGGGTTTGAGGAAGAGCGAGTATATAGTACCTGCTTACTTAAGGGTAAGGGAGAAAAGGGAATGTAGAAAATTATATGGGAAGCCTGGCAGCTTCTACTCGCAGCATGCTCTGTACGCAATGGTATATGCTGGTATTTGGTCGAAAGAGGGCGTTGAGTGACTGAAGGACTGATTTGGTGAAGAACAAGGTGCGTTTAGGGTGGTAGAGGATGTGTGGATCAAATCTTTACATTGAATAAATCAATTGATTGAGAAAATGAGGAGAAGAAGAATAAATTGTATTTAGGTTTATGGATTTGGCAAAAGGCGTATGATGAGTTGAGTAGGAAGCGTTATGCAGGTGTTTAGTGATATATGGGTGTTTGGTGGTAGGCTTCTGAATGGAATCGAAGTATGTATGACGAAAGTGAAGCGTGTGTAAGAATAAATGGTGTCAATGTGATTGGTTTAGGATAATAGCGGAGTAAAAACAGGGTTGTGTTATGTCTCTTGGTTTATTCATTTGGTATATGGATGGGGTTAAGAAAGAATTCGAGGTGGGGATGGCAGGAAATGGTGTTAGAATGGTGGAGAATGGAGATGAGTGGAGGGGTGCCCTACTTATTATATGCGGAATGATTTTGGTTCCTGTGGCGAAATCTGAGAAGAGAGTTTGAGAGGATTGGTATGAGAGATTGGCAGGGTTTGAAATAGGGGCTTGAAAGTAAACGTGGATAAGAGTAAGGTTAATGGTTGTGAGTGAGGACACTCCCTCAGTGTGAAGTTATGTTAGATGGTGAGGCTAGAACAAGTGTCTGAGTTTTTAAATATTTAGGGTATATGTTTGGATGAGAAGGGAACGGAGATGCAGGAGCTGTGTAGGAAAGTTGTGAAGGCAGGAAAGGGCTGGTGCAAATTAAATCGTTGGTGAATGCAAAGGGACTAAGTCTTGAGTGTGCTAGGGTGTTACATGAGAGTATGTTGTTACTGTGTTATTGTATGGTAGTGAGACTATGGTTGGAATAAAAGTATAGATCTAAAGTTCAATGGTTCAGATGGACAATCTTAGGGTGGTGCTAGGTGTGAGAAGAATGAATAAAGAGAGGAATGAACGTATTAGAGAGTGGTGTGGTGGTGAAGAAAGGAGTAAATGAGATAATAAATGAAAGTAGGTTGAAATGGTTTGGTCTTGTGGATAGATGAGTGATAGTCGGTTGTTTAGGCGGATGTATAGTGGTGAGTGGTGGGAAACGACCGGCTGGGAGACTGAAGAGGAAGTGGATTGAGGTCGTGAACGAATGTCTGAGAGGAGAGAAATGTTGAGTTGGGCAGAGGCGAGAAGAAGGTGCGTGATAGGAGAGAATGGCGGTTTTGTATGGGGGCAATGGTTGTGGCCCACCTGGGCCAGGGATGAACCCTTACATTGACAGTATATGCCATAAGTGAGGGTCCGTCGCGGTCCACTGATGCTCTAGGGTGCGATTTTCTGTCTGTGACGGCTTCTCGCTAATTAATGGTACAGAGGGGGCGGTAAGGCTGGGCTTCTTTTCGACGTTTGTCATGTTTTCTCCTACTGCTTTTCTTTTCCGATGCTTTGTACAGCACCTTACCCCATC
>JABUQX010021567.1:12500-15000 GCA_015478945.1 Trachelipus rathkii
GATTGACAAGATCGTTTTTTAAGCTCACAAAGGTGGGAAAAAGACATTTTTCGAGCAACATAAGCACAACAGTAGTGTTTGGCAGAAAACTGGGGATAAGAGACGTACTGAGCAAAAGCCAGAGTAGGGCTTGCTACCATACCTTCAAACACCAGAGTTTTACCGGTCAAGAATAAGAAGATGAGGTTAGCAGGACGGAAAGGCTGATGCTCAAACAAAGGAGGAGAGGGTGATGCTCAACAAGGAGGAGAGGTGATAGTTCAACAAAGGGCAAATATTAGATTAAAACGCACAAGCTTGAAGAAATTAATGAAAGAAAGACAAGAAAACGCGTGCGTCGAACCGCCGGTACATTCGTCAATTGACGTCACCAACTACACCACCGGAGCGGCCGTCAACTTCCAAGAGGAATTGGGGAAAGGGAACGGTTGAGGAACTATTCATCTTCTGGAAGCCACCCCTCTAAAACTTTATCAAGCAGGCATCGGCTTAGATAACCATTTCTAATTTCATTTTTTAAAAAGAATGCATTGTATAGTAGTAGTGTTTTATGGTATGTAAATAAAAGATGATAAGAGTAAAAAGAATGTGGGATATGGGGGCAACTGCGGCGAATCAGGACACCGAAATTTCGATGGAATATAACTAACACTGTCCATATGCTGTCCCATGAGGGCAATATATATATAACTATAATATATATATATATATAATATATATATAATATTATATATAATATTATATATACTACTAATATATATATATATATATAATATACTATATATATATATACTAATACTATATACAGATTACCACCACTCACGTGGGCCTTTTCAAGGAGGGGCAGAAAATAAATTACAAGAAAACCCACCAAAGCCCAAGCTCCAAGCCCCACCCGCAAATCTCTAGAGGTGAGCGCGAGAACGTAGGCTTTAAAGAAGAGGAATATTGACATTACAAGTTGGCCAAAGCCGCAAGATGGCCAAGAGACGTCTTCCACAGAACAGAGTGGCTAGACAGAAGGAGGACCACAGACAGAAACGAAATCTGGTATTTTCCAATGCTTCCACACAAAACAAACATTTCCTAAGCAGAGAGCAACGCACCCTTGTACTACGTGGGGGAGCCCAGATTGGGGGTGGATGAGAGCCGCCAACTCCCTCTGAGCATCTGCCGTTCTAGTACCTATTACGAACATGAGATAGTGCGCCCCAGCGTCCAAGATGCTGAGACAGAGGGTCCAGGAGAGTTTGAAAGTAGGCACAACGAGTTTTATATAGTTTCTTTAGCTTTAGACTTAATCTATTCAAGAGAAGCGGCCTAAGCGGAGCTCCCAGAATGTGTAGAAACAGTACTCATCAAAGATTTTAGATAGAATAGAAGAAGAGTTTAGCTGGACATATGCCACGCTTCCAGCCACCTGAGGAATGTATCTGGTATTAAAGCCATAGAAAGTAGAGTTTTGAACGAGAAAACAGGCGCCAAGCTCAGAAGCATACTCCCTCAAAGCACGGGGATATGCCATCATGGCCACCTAGCCTTCCTGCGTTCATTAACTCTCAGAATCCCAGCCCCGACTCCATGCGATAAAATCGCCGGGAAGAAGGAATAGAAAACCTGAGAGGAGAACAGTAGAGAGGAAGATGGATGCCGGAACGTCCAGGGTAGAATTCGATGAAAAAAAGAGGCCGAAAGAAATTAAGCCTTTTCGGTAATGAGAGTTAGCTTAACTACAGATCCGCAGAAGCGAATATGAGGGAGGAATGACAGATTTACAAAGTTATTAGAGATGTGTTTTTGGCAAAGAGGCCAGAAATTTTTATCAGTAGGCGAGCCAAGTAGGTTGTCGCACTTTCCTTTAGCGAAAGCAAGCCTTAGCCTGTCGGATAATATCCCGCAACCGTTCCGAGCATAATATAATGGAAATGTAAGAGTAATAGGAGAAGGAGAGAATTTTTCCATTCTTGATAGGCAGTGTCCTCTCTCTGAATTGTGCGAGACCAAGGTTTACATCCAACAATCGGATTTTGTGAGAAAAAGATTTAGTTGAAGAGGAGAATGCTCATCCCCCCCGATGATTACGGCCCCTTTCTTTTCAGCAGTGACCCGAAGAGTTCTCCGAGTCAAAACACGCTCTCATTCCAACAACTATTTAACAATTTTAGAATTACTTCTTTCCTTACCAAATTAACCCCGATTAAAAGTGGCCAGAAACTACGTTTGGGGCGTGGTGGAGCTGCTGGAGAAAAAAAGTTTTATAATTAAGAGCTACGCGATTGCCGTCAGTGTTACCGATAGGAGGGGCAAACAATGGTGATTATTATATCATCGAAAAGTAGTAGTGGTGAAACATGAATTAAGCGTATTCAAGAATTGGTTGGTCGATCTGGAAATACTATGCAGGCTTCCTTAATTAAACTGTTCCAGATCGTTGAGAATACTGATGTTTTGATCTCCCTCCTCCTGCATCAGTTGAGAGGAGGCCCAACCCTCTGTGGGT
>JABUQX010021567.1:25000-27890 GCA_015478945.1 Trachelipus rathkii
AAAACTCAACACCATAAACTCATAACCTACATATTCATACACTAATATATCCTATAAATATATATTATATATATATTATAATATATATAATATATATAAATATATATATATATTAATATAATAAATACCAGTATTCTCGCGATCATATTTCGCTCCCTACCCCTTTTTGCCCTCAAGACTGTTGAAGTCAATATTTAAAAGGGGAAAAAAATCCATTAAAATTTTTGGACTTTTATACATTTACCAAATAAGCACACTTGTTAACAAGTGTATACGCGGATAACTACCAGAAAATATTCACATCATACATAATATTATTTGTGCTGATAACCCGAAAAGTTTCTTAAAAAATAGCTCACATTAATACTTTCAGAGAAAAGGTTTAATAACGTTATACAAACCTGATATCTCGACAGAATTGCGTAATCGACACTATCGCGATCCAAAAAGTTCCTATGAATTCAAATTATATAATTACTTATTATTTATTATATTATTATTATTATTATAATTATTATATACCTTATTATTATTATTTTATTATTAATAATTATCTATTATTATCTATATTTATTATTATTATTATTATTTTAATTATCTATATTTTATTATTATTATTATTATTATTATAAGATCGAAAAAATATATATCTTATTATATACATGTAAAAAAAATATATATTCTGAAAACAAAATATAATATAATTATAATCAAATAATCTACTATATATAATATAATAATACCTATATAAAATAACTGTGTGTGTCGTGTAGGGTGTGTGTGGTGTTTGCGTATGAAAATACTTCAAAAACACGCGAACTATAATTATTGCAAATTTGATCTAAGTGTATGAAAATATGGAAACAAGAAAAATATTATTACGAAACCTATCTCCCCAGTTTCCAATACTAGAAACAGTCGAGACCTACTCCAACATGCAGAACGTATATTATTACTTTCCTGAAGTAATTAGTTAAGAGCTTTCAACACAACATTAAAAAAAAAAAAACCAATACAAAAAAATCAAAATATGAAATTGAATCTCCCACTTTCCTTTCTGCAATAAGAACAACGTCATACACCACGCGTTCTGAACTACCTATATCTAAAACCAACACACCCCTTGCGCGCCAATTAGCAAACACCAGACTTGACTTTCAGAAGCATAAAACAGACGGAGAAAGAAACCCTATCGTACAACGATTATGCAATCCATATCCTAACAAAACGAAAAAACATTAAAAACAGAACCAAAACATAAGTATTCCAGCAAATGGAACTATGAATGTTAGAGATCTTACTTTTAGGGTTTTCTTACCCTGCTCTAAAACACCAGGTATGAACAGTGTTGCTAAAAATGTTAACGACAAAGCAACCTACATACTGCTTCACATTCAGTGGACATCGAATAAAGTTACGACGAGAAGTTATCCGTCACCGTTGTTACATGCAATTCAATCACAATAAATTTGTTGCTGGATTTGCTTTTTCAAGGATGGAATTCTCTATGAAGTGCTGTATGTTCCTTGTCTATGAACCAGTAAGAAGAAACCCGAAACAACCATTTTGGCAAAGATTCTTTCTCTTTGATGAACTTGTAAATCCCAAGGCAAATTGAAAGATCAAGTACAACCTCTTCTAATAGAACCGAAACAATATATTGATTTTCTCTTTACAATATAAAAGAGTTGGGACTTGAGAAACAAAAACCTTGCGTCGAAACCCAGGCTATCATCCCACCCAAATGGCCAATATTAGAAAAGCGGATTTCGTGTATATACGAAGCAAATTTCCGCAGTTTTAAGCATGGCCAAAAGTGAGAAGGAACAATCTTTGGTTCCAAATCAGCAAGCTTTTGAAAGATAATTTTCCGAAGAAAAATTAAATGACCTGGAATTGCCGTTTAAAAAAGGCCTTTAAATTAACGGTAGTACTAAGTTACAACTACTATATTACAAGAATTAGTATTACTAACTCTTTACCCAAGATTGGGAATAACACAAAAAAACAATAAAAACAATCGGCCAAGTCACTCAAATGCACTATTACACGCTCCATCTGAAATTACCACACCAAGATAAACTTAATTAATGAGAGCCAAAAGAAGATTTCGTCAAGAAAAGACTACAATGGAGCAATGATAAAACACGAGAAGAATGTTAAACTCCAACACATCGATAGAACCTCAGGGCAAGAATCCCTGAAAGTTGTTGAGAGAAAAGATGATATACGTTAATGGGTAAAAAAGAAAAAAGAACAAAAAATTCAAATAACTGATTATCTTCTAAGTAAAGCATCAATATTTTTTCTTTTATAAAATAAATAGTACCTATATAATATATCCACAATATATATATATATATATATATATATAATATATATATACCTATATATATATATCAATATATATATATTATAGTATATATCTATTATATATATATATTATATATATATATATATAATATATATTTATATATATATACAATTATATATATAACTTATATATATTATATATATAATATATTATATATTATATAATATTAATATATCTATATATATATATAATATAAATATATATATATAATAAAATATCTTTATATATATATATATATTATATATATATTATATAATACTATATATATTATATATATATATATATATTATATATATATATTTTTATATATATATATATATATAATTATATACTAAACCATATATATAATATATAATATATATATATATATATATATATCTAAATAAAATATATAATACTATAATATTAATAGTGTAATAACAAAATTATAATAACATATAAAATATAAATAATAAATTTACATATATACACAACTATATATATAACTAAACTAATTATATATATACTATATTATTA
>JABUQX010021568.1:0-15845 GCA_015478945.1 Trachelipus rathkii
AATGTCCGCTATGGCTGATGAGTAATGGCAATCTCACATGTGATGGACTTGGTTGAAAGCCATATAATTAGGTGTTTGTGTGAGGAGAGTGAGGGCTGTTATGTTGATTGAGAATGCATTACCGTTTTTAAAACGTGTTGGCAATTTCTGGAGGGTGATGCTGTGGGGAATATTTTGATTTTTCATATTAGTTTCTCCAGAAGTCGTTGCTAATGGTGGAAGAGGAGAGGAAATTGGTGATAGTGATGGAGAAGTGGGGGAATTGTTTATTTTTTTTTTTTTTTATTTTATTTTTTGTTATGTTTGGTTTAAGTTTTGGGAGAATGAGTGCTTGTTTTCAGATTGGGGTATATAATTGAGCTTCAGATTTGTTAAAGATTATCTGTGATGAGGTTGATTAGCTTTAATCTCTTAGGATGTTTCAGGTGAGTTTGAGAATGAGTATGGTCCTTTGTTATGCTGGTGAATTCTTTAAGGGTTTGATGATGTCCTATAATCATTTGTTGGATGTAAATGAGATGGCAGGATGTTGATCTGAGAAGTTTTTTTGAGTTGTTTGTGTTGTGTTAGACCTATAATTGGGTGAGTTGATTTACGGGAGATATTAGCGTATGTTTAGCCGGAGGCATGTTGCTAAGTTTTTTGAAGGAAGGGAGGGAGATGTCGAGACAAAGGATGGGGAGTTCGTGTCGAGGTGAAGGGGGTTGTTTTGCGAATTGTTTAGTTATTTGATAACCTGCCAAGGTTTTCTCTAATATATATAATATATATATGTTTGTGTTTTGTTTTTATGGGGTGGGGTGGTATATATATATATATATATATAACACCGCCACAATATATATATATAATTTATTTATATATATATAAATAGCGATATATACTATATACCACTATACTCACTTTAATGAATATTTTATGTATTATCACTTAACTCTATACTTGGTAGCTTAATTGCAATCATACTAACGCATCAAGACTTTACTTCCTAAATAATACTATATTTATACGGTACTTATATAAGATATTAGCGCTCTGATCTACCTCTATAATATATTATATATGGTCAGTACTATATAACTTCCTATATATATTATAACTAATTCACATATAGATATTAATGCTTACTTTAAGATACAATATAGTATAAATCTATTACTATCTAGCAATTAGCGGTGCCTATGTTTTCGTACCTATTTGATTGACGTTTTCAAGGGGGTATAAAATAGTTAGGGTTAATCATTTTTTAGAATGAGTTTTTCAATGTGTTATACATCAATATAGCGAATTATAACTTAGATAAAATAGAATAAATTTTGAAACACTACTAAAATAGAAAATTTTTTAAGTCTCGATACAAAATTACATAAATTTACATAGTCTATTTAAGAATCTCAATATTATATTCATTATTCATATAATGAAATAAATACAAATAGGACTCCCACTAAATAACGAAAGAAAGGGAATATTGGAACGGAGATAACTAAGACATAGTTGTTTACCATTATAACTTCACATTATTTATATTTTAAAATAAAAGCGATATAATGATTATTCAATATAAATTTTTAAGTTCCTATAAGATCAAATCTATTTTGAACGAGGTATCGTTTTTTTGCTCTTATAACGGACAATCCATGTACATGTTGATGGTGATGTGACGAGGTGATGTAATTGAATACGAGGCAGGTATCCTTCTCCAACTTTACAGAGTTTATTTCGTCAATAGCGAACACTCCTAAAAGCGAGGTTCATTTTTATACATTGTATTTCGTTCTTCATTCAAACATCAATAATTCAAAAGTACGTTGCATACTCTGTCAATTTCAATTGAGTTGAGGATGTTCAAGAAAGACCACTACAGTGAATGGGTGATTGTAGACTTGATCCAAAAGAGAGTTAGTCCTATTACCCTTTCTCAAATGTTTAAATGATAGGCGTTACAGGCCTAAAAAGTAGCGTGAATTCACTTAGCCATATTATAAATTACTACTCTCTGCGGTATTCTTCAGATTTAAGCACGTCCCACTATCTTACATGATACCAGCCGATCCAAGTATTGGCTATTAGTACGTAAAAGGAACGAGTACAGACGGATAGTCGCCATTGTATAAATTTCAAAATCACGTCCGGAGGTAGCTAATCACATGTTTAAACTGATGCCCTAAGGTCCGAAAGGTACGAAGCTTATAGGGCGAAGTTTATTTACATTTCCTGAGTAGGATCTCCTGATTTTCTACATCTAATTTATACTTTCCTGTGGTAAATTACGCGTTCACAATTTAGGGATATTGATACTCGATAATCCTTGAGTTAAATTAAATATCTTGGTTTTTCACTCTCTTATAAAACTGTTGCTGTAGTATTCAAAAGCGACTTTTCAATTTCCAAATGGCAATTTTAATTATTTCAACTTTTCTAACATAAGAGATAGGCTTATCAGCAGTTTGAAAACAGTTATTGACATCACAGCCGTAGAAGTAGGTTTTACTTTTTAGTTTAAGTGCAATTTAAGGATTTGATCGGGTCAAGACGGATTCTAGTATCTACAGCTGGCAGAAGGAGTCTTTCTTGAGAGAAGAGAAGATATCAACCATTTAAACGGGCCCGTATCAAATTCCATAAGTGTTATTTATAACTTTAGCTGCTTTATCTATAATCTAGCACTCATCTTTCTGAAATATAAAAACCACATGCTATGGAGATGAGATTGTTTAAGAATCGTCCTGAATAATTTAAACAAAATGCTCTATTCCAAGCTTCTATGGATAATAATGGCCGCTGACGAACCTAGGGAAGTGTCGTTAAGGATAGAATTTCAATCTAAGTGAACTTAACAGGAAATTTTATTCTGTATATACTATATGGTCGTCACCCGAAGAAGATCTGTATTACCATTCAGGTTTAAGTTCAATTTCGTTTTGACATATAAAAAACACATTAGATGGATTAGATTGATTCAGAAGTGCCTGGAATATGAACTCTAGAGGCACATCTGTATTGGTAATTGAATGATTAGGGTTAACACTGATGAAATTGGACTCACTTTACGCTATAGGGTAGATGATCGAGAAGAGATCCAAATTCACTCTACAACAGGTCGGACTACGGGAAGATGATGGAAATGCATTTTACATGTGGAACTCTGGTCATATACATGAACAAATTTCATGAAAACATATTCACTTATATACAGTAATACTTCCAATTGGCTTGTAAAAGTTATCAGTTAGTAATGAAATAGCAAATAAGACATCAATACATTTTTTTCTTTAAAGAGGTTTTTTCCTTTAGGCTTTTTAGTTTTATGACAATCTTTCTAGATCCCTCGACCTTGCCTGACATTTACGTCTTAATTTTGTTAACATCATTTCCACATACTAATCTGAAACATCGGCAATACGTCTTTTTAATGACTGCACAGTGGTTGCTCTGCCGCAAATCTTGAATAGTATGCTGCAAAACCTGTTCTTATGCTTTTTATTTACCTATATTCCCCACCTTTCCTGAGTAGAGGCCTTGCACTTCTCTATGAATTATGCGTTTTTTTATTATGATTATTTTTTTTTTTTTATTTGTGTTTTCTATTCGCAAAAAATCCACCCAGACCATGACCCCCTCTGCATTTTCGACCCAATGAACACCCTTTCACCTTCCATTATTACAGGAGCTTTACTTTCTATAACTCTATCTACACACTGTGCAGAGTATGTTAAATGAATGAAAAAATATAACTGACTTACAGCATACTGTATATATAATCTGGCACTTGCTTATTTCTTCATAATACGCTCGTCGTTCAATGTCGAGAATTATCATAACTAGTTTAGAGAAAATAATTCCATTATTGCTGTAGTTACTGCATCTGATTTTCTTGTTCTAATATGAACTTTTTTTCACAACAATGCCCGTAATGTAAACTGAGAAAGTCAATTTCATTGATATCTTCACTTACTGCAGTAGTGTTAGAAGGCAACATATCTATTCGAGAGGTAGATAATGAGCATTAGGAAATGTTATAACTTTACTCTCCTTGGGAAAATATACTACTCTTAATTAAAGGAGCTTTGTATTACTTACATATTGTGATAATTATGTTTGTATAATAACATTAGCGCATTTACTGAGCTGCAGCATTCTCGGAGGGAACAGGTACATAGATATACATGTGAGTACTTCGGCCTCGCTATCGTCCGTTTTATTGTGTTACGAATGCCGATTCATGGCGCTAATTCTCAAACGAGATAGTAGTAAACCACTCTCAACATCAAGTAGGGCATCATGATGTATTATCCAACTCGAAGCATCACGTTTTCGGACAGCTTGTACGTTGCCATGGTAGATCACCTAGAGAAAAACAGTATCACGGTCTCGCAGGTTGCACTTACTTTTGGATCTATAAAGATATTTTACTTTTATCTTCAATAGGGTACGCATATCAGTTTTTGCAGTACCCAAGTCCTTTAGCACATAATATACATATTCAAAGAAGCTGTTTAAATTAACTAAAGTAATAAGCAGGTACCGATTTAAATATATGCCTTCCTCAGAACCAAATTCCTTCAAAGAAGTATTCTTTTATGTACCAAGTGCGTCCACCTCTGTTGCAGATTCACGAGTGTCTTTACACTTGTAATTCAGTATCAACACTTCTACACTTCTGTACACCAACATCCAGAATAGAATAGATTGTGAGGCAAATTTTCTATTGTCTCGTATATTAAATATCATTCACAAATTCTATTCGAATATACCTTCTCTTTCAAGCGTATAGGATTCATAACGACAGTTGTAAATCCGAGAGTTTTTATCAGGATGTAAATCAATAGAGGCTGAGACGGCAGAAGTTAAAATAGAAGTCGATTTACACTCTCCATAGGTTTATAATTGCCAACTGATTAATAATTCTTAATTTCACTTGCTTTTATATAGTATTAAACTTGGCCGGGTATCCCACCCATTTCAAAAAATACTGTTTAGTTCTGCCACGACCTTTTGTACCTAATATTTTTTCTATTTTTATATACATTACTTTAGGATTAAATCAGTAGACTTCTGCTTATTTTCCCTGTTTATAAATATCCTCCTTTTAATTTTCACCATCTAAATCTTCCAAGTAATATAATTTTAAACCGTCAGTGGGAAGCTCGAGTATATTACAAACTTTAAAAGATTCTGTAGCATCCAGGCTTAGTATCTTTCTAAAACCTTTCATCTGTCGAGATACTCTTAATAATCGATCACATAATTAAACTGATTTAAATCTTTATTTTCTCACTTTTTTTACCCTGTATGGATATAGTTTATTCCAGATTTACATTTCTAAAGGAGTTGACTTTATAGGTTCTATGGTAAAATCTGTTATAAGAATAAGCAGAATCAATCCAGTATATCAAAATATTTAAAAGTATTCATTTAGTAAAATAACCTTTGCATACGCTCTTTAATCGGCGGTGAACTCTTTCAACTATAGATGCCTTTAATTACTGAGAATTTATTGTAAACCCTATATTCATACTCTTTGATTAATTCTTGAAACTTGTGACCTAAGAATTCCAGATATCTGACCAGAACATCTTAGGCCACCTACATTCCATTTCTATAATTTCTCTCATTGCAGCACTACTATATGAATTTTTTATCTTTTATTGGGCTTAACCATATAAGTATCATAGAGATACGTCACATAGTAAGTATGTAGTTGAAATACTTCATTATAATAACATATATTAATCATTTTAGTTAAATCTATCTGTCCATACACTATCGATTTAAGGGGCTAAAGTTTTCCGCGATATGAAATTATTTTTCTTACAATTTTTAGTTTAGAGTAAATCTCTTATCCTCTAAATCATTTTTTAAACTCTGTTTTTCTACGATATTAGAAAACCTTGAAAGCAAACCTAGTTGAAAAACCCCAAAACTATTAGAAGGCTCAGATTGAAGTAATACTTATCAACCGTTCCTTCGCCTCCATGTTGATTACTGACACACATGTAAAACGCTTATATAATATATATATGGCTCACTGAAAATGTGATATAATTCAAAAGGAGTTAAGAAAAGTTTAAAATTAACATTTTTATTTATACACAAGCATTACAACTAAATAAACACATATAATTATATTGTATATATATATATATATATATTATATTTTCATATATATTATAATATATAATATATATATTATATATATATATATATATTATATATATTATATATATATATATATATATATATTTATATATATATATATATATATTAATATAATATATTATTAATATATATATTACTTTATTATATATAATATATATATAATACGTATATATAATATATAGTAATATATATAATATATAATATTTATAAATATATATATAATATATATACTATATACTATTATATATATAATAGTATATATAGTATATATATAATATATATTATGTATTATACATATACATATATATATAGTATACTATATATATATATTATAATATAATTATTATATATATATATATATATATATATATATATATATATATATAATTATATAATATATATATTATAAATGTATATAAATATATATATATAGATTTATAAAAAATAAAAATATAATAAATATATAAATATTATATATAGTATAATAATCATATAAATATATAATACGATAATACATAATTACGAGTTAATCCAACTACGTTTAATATAAGGTGTTTTTCTTATTTTTCCTCTGGTATTACGTTTAAATTTATCTGAAGCGTAAGAAGTACCTTAGGGACTTGAATCAGGTCTAGGGGTCTTGGGGATATTATCCAAGTCTGCTAATCTATCAAGTCCTAAGGTACTTCTTACGCTTCAGAATAGATGTTTAAACGTAATACCAGAGGAAAAAAAGAAAACACCTTAACTAAAGTGAAATCACTAACTATATATAGGTACTATATATATATATAATATATATATTATATATATATAATATATATATATATATATATAATATACATATAGACATATGTTCATGTATATATAAACTATATATATAAACTATATATATCGGTTGTTATATATAAATAATCATATTATAGTATTATATATATATTATATTAATATATATTTATATATATATTATATATATATATATATATGTATATGTTATACAATATATACTATATATATAGTATATATAATTATTATATTATATATATATATATATTAATATATAATATGCTGTGATATTTAGAATATATATTATATATATATATCTTTCAAATCCCTTTTTTTTCCTTAAGATCAATCAATATATATATATTTATAAATACTAGTAATTTATATATATATATAGTATAAATTATATACTATATATAATATATATATATATATAAATGTATAACATTTACATACATATAATAATATATATATTATATATTTATATACTATTATATATATATATATACATATATATATTATAATATACATATATATATATAATATACAATATAGTATATATATATATATATAAATGTATACATATACAAATATATATATTATATACTATATATATATTATATATATACATAATATATATATATATATATATACATATATACCATATATATACGATAATAACATAATTACGAGTTAATCAACTCACGTTAATAAAGGTGGTTTTTTACTTATTTTTCCTCTGGTATTACGTTGAATTTATCTGAGCGTAAGAAGTACCTTTAGGGACTTGAATCAGGGTACTAGGGGTCTTGGCGATATTATCCAAGTTCTTCCCAATACGTTGTGCATTTTAGGATAGCAAAGTTTGAGGGAGTGGTGAAGTTTCAATAGAATATAAATATTGATTTGATCATCGTTTCAACCAGTTGAAGGGCCCCTTTTCCAGTCACAGGTGAAGAGATCAGCTATCAAACCACATTTTTGACCTTTTAACTATTTCATCATCAAATACGATCTGCCCTAATTTCATTCAAATGATAATTGAATCTTTTAAAATATTTATATAAAGCTATTCCGGATGTACGACATCTAATAGGTAACGCTCTCCTCAAGGATATTTTAAATCGTATCTGTCATATATTTCACTTCAAGTTTATTTAATTTAGGTTATTTGCATCATCAAGAATATCGCGACTACGTAGGTGGTGCATGTAGATGCAATCTATTAAGATCTATCAAGATTTTAGTTATGGCATCTTGGTATAAGATACGGCATTTCTCATGGATGTTAATGTCTGAATTAACGCCATATCCTATACACTTCCTTCTCGTAATTGGTTATCTGATCAACTTTAGGATCATATAAGCTATCGAGGTCAGGGCTGCTGAAGACAATAATGAATCGCCGTTTCACAATATGTAGGATCTGTTGATTGTAACTGTTCGTTGACAGAATGAGAAGAACTTGTATGTCGATGCATTGGTTGTTGGTATAAACTGTGCATATTGAGGTCTGTAATGATGGAGCTGTGAATAGTGGATCTTTGCCACAGTGTGTAGCAACCTGGTTACTATAGAGGTTGTCGAATGATGAATCGTGTGATAATGGATTCGCGCCGATAATGTTATATATTTATACTTCATTTTCTACAATATCATTTAATGCAATTACAGCACTTCTTCATCATTGGGAAACATCCACTTAGTTTATCAGTACGAGCTATAACGGAGAAAGAGTTAATGAAGGAATAACACCACCTCCTCTCTATAGTTACTTCTATTTTAGTTTTTCAGATTTTTTATGTTAAAGGAGATTAGTTTTTAATAATGTTTTTTTTTTTTTTTTTTTTTTATTATTTTTTATTTTTTTTATTTCTTTTCCTATTAACGACGTAGGTTTACCTTCTGAGGTCTGTTTAAGGAACATTTCCTTTTATAGATTTAAAGGGGACCTTCACATACACATTGAATGAATTTCTCATCCTCACTAATTCAGTTAACGTTTTTCAGATGGTTTCAGTTTTTTAAATTTTTTTATAAGAGGTAACTCTTTGCAAATAGAGCACTCATTATCAGGTATGTATACAAATCTATCTTCATAGGGTAGAATGCTTAGTTCACGGAGCAACCACTCTGTACAGATGTTCTCTATAGCGGTGAAGCTCACACGATCAAATAACCATGAAGGATCGATGTAACCTCTTTATATACTTTTAAAGAACTCTTTCCTTTGAAGGGAAACATTTGAGTTGCCAATACATTAATTTGACTCATGTCTCTTCTCTGTACCAAACAACTAGTAAAATAACTGAGGATGTTTTAAGAAACACTATCGCTATGCTGCTTTGATTGAAACAACATACTTCTCGATGTTATGAAAAAATCAACCGAGATATTTGTTTAGGATGGGTGAGAAGTAAACGGTGAAACGCTTCTGCTGTATTTTCATAATCATCAATTGTGCATAAAACATTCTAATACAAATAATTTTCATGACATGTAATTGTCCAATTTAATATCGTATATGCCTTCATGAAAATGAATAACAGCTTCATATATTCTCGGGAATTACATAAGAATCTTTATAGCACCATAATATTTTCACAGGGGTACTGCTCAAAACAAATCCCCAATATCCCTTAATAAAATAAATATTAATAATGAGAAAGGTTAATTAATACAGCGTGTTGGCGCCTACCTACAAGCCATGTAGCAGGACTTCGGAACGTAAATTTCTCCACATCCAAACGTCGTTCAAATGATTAATGATAATGAGACTATTTATTAAAATATGAGTAAAGCAGAAACAGCAGTAAAGCAGATAAAACAGTAAGCAGATAACTAAAGCAGTTAAAGCAGGCTAAAACAAAACCCCTACTATTCCCTTTGTTTCGAGGCAAATGTGCTGTGTTGAGTATATGTGGCTTACTATTTAGGTCTGTAAAGTATGGGATATTAATAAAGTTGTCGGCCAATTTTAAGTCCAATAAAATGTATATATATCATGAAGCACGCTTGTTTTTTATTTACATTACAATCCTTGGAAATTTATAAATAAAAATATTAAAATAATTTTAAAACAAAAATAAAAAATATATTTAATAACATAAAATTTTTTTAATAAATAGTTATTATATATTAAATACATGAAGTTTAAGTGCAGTATAAAGCAGTCTAAGCATAAAGCAGATTTAAAGACAAAAGACCTGACTAATCCCTCTGTTGCTGAGGAATTGCATAAAATTAGAATTACTACTGTTATTAATTTGCATTGAATATAAATAGGGTTCCAGATATTTTTTTAAAAAGTATTATAATATTATAAATTGGTTTTTCTTTTTTAAAAACATGTATTGAAGTATGAAATAAAAAATGGCTAGACTACAAGTACAGAAACGATTTATATTAGAAAAAGAAATTCACAGTTGACAGTCACATTAGATATCACACTATGAAATATTATAAGATCTTGTTCGCAAGGTAAATATGCGACCTGCGAGCAGCAATGCGGCAGATTCTCGCGGATGTTAATAATTTGCGCACTATGCGGGACGCATTCAGCGGATTTCGGAAATAAACGAGCGAGGGGTGCGCTGCGAGACGCACGATGATATAGGTATTCGCGAGCGAGGGAACGACCGGTAGACGAGAAAAGCGTTAATGAAGAATACAACATGACACCAATTGTGATAAACTCTTAGATATATAATATATAAATATACAATATATATACTAATATTATAAATTATAATATATATATATATATAAATATACTATTATATATATATATATATATATATATACCATATAATATATATTATTATGTACATGCAACTAGTAAGGCTAGAAAAGATAAGCATCAGCAATGTATAATAGACACACCACTCGATCCAGATACTCTATATTAACATAGTGGAGGACACCGAATACGTAGGGGTATTCTATGACGATAGGATTATGGTGTGCGTATAAAAAGCTAGAAAAGGAAGCATCCTAGCAACTATAATTAATATACCAACGACAATCCGATTCCTCTATACACACTATTATAAACAGCGGTTTCCAACCTTGGGTAGTGTACCCTAAGGTATTTGGCAGTACCGGTTGGGGGTACGTTGAAAGATAATATTAGGTAGAATGGGCGCAACCACAGAAAAAGGAAGGAATAGCCAGACGCCATCCATTATTGTTTTGATGTTTGATCTGTCTATATAAAAAAACTGAAACATATAAAGTGTAAATATAAATCAAAAATATAATATCCATTTCGTGAATTATTGAGTATTTTGATTATTTTTTATCAAGAAACTTATTTAGTAACTAACAAAAAGCAAGCTTTTTTCAGGAACGGATGTGTGGGTGGGTTATGAGAAAAGGGGGTACTAATACATTAAAAGCCTAATCAAGGGGTACGGAACATGGAAAAAGGATTGGGAAAGCGTGCCGCTATAACATAGGAATAGGACACCAATATTAGGCTAATCTATGATGGTTGTAGGACAGAGGTAGAAAGGCAAGAAAAAGTGATGTGGCACTATATGCGCTATATGCGCTATTTGCATTCAGTTTGGCACTCAGTCAGGCAATATCTGACTTATCTGGCACTCATCTGGCACTCATCTGGCACTCGTCGGGCCTCCTGTGATCTTCATAGACAGTCCTAACACTCCTTACGGGATGCTGGTGAATGACAATGATATATATTATATATATTATATATTATATTATATATATATATATAATATATAATTATATACTATAATCATTATAATAATATATATATATATATATATAGTCATTATATATATATATATATATAATATATTTATATATATACTGATATATCTGTATAATTTAATGTATCATTAAAACTATTATATATATATATATATATAATATATATATATATATTATTATTATATATATATATATATATATATATTACTATATATATATATATATATATTATATTATATATATATATATATACATTATATATATAATATATTTATATATATATATATATATAATATATATATATTATTATATAATATAGATATTATTATATATTTATATAGTATAATATATAGTATTATATATATATATAATATATATATACAGTATATATTATATATATATATATATATATATTATATATATATATATATAGAGAAAATAATAAATATATAATAAATATAAACATTTACAACACCCAAAAAAATAATCTATTAGGAACTATCAAATATATTGAAACACATCCAAATCTAAACACAGCAAAGTTGCCATCAAATTCTTAACCACAAAGCAAAAAAGTTCAGGCATCAATCTGAGATGGAACGGAAGGTAGGAGGGATGGGCTGGGATGGTTGATGGTTGATGTGTGTGTGTTTGTTTGTATGTTTGTATAGGGCTGCATGTAGTGTGTCTAGGTAGTGTGTGAATACGTCTATCGTATGTGTGTATGAAGTGTGCAGGGTGGCCGTCATTAAAATATCAAGGAATATAATCGGACCTGGTGTGGGTAGGTTGTGTGTGTGTATGTGTGTGTATGTGTGTGTGTGTGTGAGTGTGGATGGAAATAAAATGAACTCAAGTTAGGACAGGTAGCTACATGAGCTCGAGTTAATTCCACTTAATCCTTCACACACCTTCGTGGAATGTAAAATAATCGCAACAAATATCGTATAGATACCAAAATAATCGATACAAATATCGATGACAAGCAGCGAAAGGGGGCTAAACCCCCCAAGGGGGACCAAAGACTAAGGGGGAGACTTACGACGGTTGCTGCGCAACCGTCTGTCGCACCCCTTCTTCGAAGGGGTGCCAAAATCAACCTCAGGAAACAGTATGATAAATAATCGATACAGTATCGATACACAAAATAATCGATATTTTACCGATATTTGGGGGGACGATATGGCCTTGTTACTACTTTGGGGATTGCAATTGAAACTTTTACCATCCGTAATCTTAAGCTGAGTTTTAGTTTTATTTTTATATTCTTTTATACATTATTTGATATATTATAGGATTTTAGCTTTTTCATTTCTTTTAATTAACATTGGATAACGTAAAGTTTATTTTTAGGTTTTAACTAAATATCCACAAGCAAAATTACTATCACCTTAGAATACTTTTTTTTCTCTCTAACATTAGTTTTAGTTATCCTGTTAGTATACGACCGCTTGTGTGTGTGTGTGAGGATTGAGTAAACATGTAAATTTTTAAACTATTAGAGCTTGTGTGCGTTTATTTGTGCGAGCTGCTGATCGAATGACTGGTCGAAGTAGATGTGGGGGTGGGCGCAGGCGGGGGTTTTCTATTGACTTTGCTAACGTCCGTGACATGCATGCTAATCACGAATCTGTGGAATATCACCTCTCTAACTCTCAACCTAACATTTTACTATTGTCTGAGACCCAGCTGGCCAAGGATTCTTTTTCAAATAAACTTAATATCTCTAACTATAACTTTTTCTATAATTTCCGTCTAAATAGTGGTGTCTTTGCCTATATAAACATAAACACTCTTGTAACACGTCTCGAGAATCTTGAATCTCCTAATTTCGATGTTCTGTGGCTAAAAATCTTTCTCCCTACCTACTATCATTATCTTGTGTCTCTGCTACTGCTCTCCTAATGGAACCAATTTTCACGTTTTTTTTGACTATCTTACCTACTCCTCATGAGACTCACTTACTTCTTCCCATCCAAATGCTGAGATCCTCTATTTAGGGATTTCAACGTACACCATGACTGAGTGGTTGGCTCCTCTTCACACTGATGCAAAGGCGGGGAGGAGGCCAAAACATTCAGTATTCTCAACGATCTAGAACAGTTGAAATTAAGGAACCTACAAATATTTCAGACCGTCGTCCTAACCAAATTCTTGAATACGCTTGACTTATGTTTCACCCACTACTCCTTCTCGTCATAGATACAGAGCCATTTCTTGTAATAGATTGGTAACTCCTGAACCTCAATCTTGTAAGCTCTTAGTTCATAGTACTTTTTCTCCAGCAGCGCGCCCCCACACCAACGTATTTCTGGCAAACTTACATGGGCTAATTGGGGGATCTGCGTTTGGTTTTTTTTGGCTAACTACTCTTGAATGAATCTGCCTTTGGCTCGGGGGAATACCTCGGTCAATGCTGAAAAGGTGGAAGCCGTAATCACAGATGGGATGGGAAGGTTCATTCCATCTTCAACTAAATCTTTTTCTCGCCAAAATCCATGGTTAAACATACCTGTCGTCGATACATTTAGCAAGAGGAATTGCATATCGGGCAATGGAAAAATTCTAATATTACTCTTACTAATTTCATTCTGCTCGGAATCGTTGCAGGGATACTATTCCACAGGCAAAGCGTACTTTCACTAAAAGAAAGTGCGACCAACCTGCTTGTTGTCCTACTAATAAAAATTTCTGGGCCCCTTGACGAAAAACATTTCTACACTTTTGTAAAATCTGCGCTTTCCTCCCCTTTATTCAGCTCTGACAGGTTCTGTTTGAATAACTCTCCTTCTAAAAACGGCCAATCTCTTCGGCCTAACCTTTTTCATCTAATTTACCCCTGGACGATTCTGGCATCCCTCCTCCTCCTACTCCTCCCCTCAGAAGTTCCGTGTCTTTACCTGTAATTACACATGAACGTGTGCATGGGTTCCTGAGATCTAGTTGCAAAACCAGACGTAGATTTTTCGGATGGCATTCGTCCCCTTGTTTTGAGGGAGTGTTCTTCTGAGCTGGAGCCTGTCCCTCGTTCAACTCTACTCTCTATGTCCTAATACTAATACTTTTCCACAGTGCTGGAAGCACGCACAATGTCCAACCCGATCCCGAAAATAGGTAGCCGCTCTGATCCTTCAACTATCGCCCTGTAAGCTTTCACTTGTTCATCCTAAAATCTTTGAAACGCCTTCTTGACTCTCATTTTCCTGGATCATCTGGAGTCTCATTCTTTCTTTCAGAATAACACGTACGAGCATTTCCGTCGCTCGAGGTCACTAACTGATTTACTGGTTCTTCTGCCTTAGGGACGCATGGGAGTCTTTGCGTGGTGGCACTTGACATATCCAAGCCATTTGACCGGGTATGGCAACGTTCACTATCTCTCCTAAGCTCCCTTTCTTTAGGTTTCCTCCTTCTCTTTGCTTACCTTGTCTAGTTTTCTTTTAGATCGATCGCTCAATATCAGCACTCGTTAATGGAGCTACCTCTTTCCTTCTTTCCTATTAATTGTTATCTTTCGCAAGGTTCTGTTCTATATGCCAAACTTTAATTCCTACTTTCATACCAACATCCCTCAAGCTGTACTTCCAACTCTGTTCCCTCTATGACGATGACTCACTCTCCACTCTTCTACTAATCACTTCAAATCTGCTCCCTCCTTTGCTTTTAAGAGTTCCTCTCTCTCAAGCTTTCCGATTCCTTTCCCTTGGACTGGGATTTCCCCGGTGGGGTCACCGCAACCTTGGAAAATTCAAGCTCTTTAAACCTCAAACTTCTCTCAATCTCCTTTCAACGGACACCTCCCAACTTTCCTGTTTTCTTCGACGGCTCTAAACGTCATCTCTTGTGAATAACATTAACATTCTTTTTCTGATCATAAACAATAAATTGTCTTGGAAACCTCATATTTCAATGGTTTGCCTCAAGGTTGCCTCAAGAGGAAACTGGAAGTTTTTGTTCAGTGTTTGCGGGAATATTTTTCCTCTGCACAGCTGCTACCAGTTATATAAGGGCCTTATTCGCCCTTGTATGGAGTACTGTTTTAGGCTTTACTTCTGGGGGGGGCCTCCCCTGCTCAATTTCAACCATTTCCTTATCTGGATAGGGTTGAGATCACAAAAAGCTATTAAGACTAATAAAGCTGTCGGTCGTGCTGGAGTCTC
>JABUQX010021569.1:0-2500 GCA_015478945.1 Trachelipus rathkii
ACGAGATGTTGGCTTATAGACGTCTCGTCCTGTTCTTGTAGCTAATCTTATATCTGTCTTCAACAACGTATTTTTCAAGATGCCTGGACTTTGCTTGCAAGGAATCGTGGCTTTAAGCACCCTTGTTTAGAGTTCAAAGTGGATCGTCAACTCCTTTTCTTTAACCTGTGAATAAAAAAAGGGGCATTTGAGCCTTTTTCATGTTCCTACTCTCTCGTATGTGAATAATTCTGAGACTTTAAATCAACTTCTTTTACGCTCGTCCAAATTTAATTTTGGCTTTCAGAAGCTCGCCCTTTTTGGAATATGCAATTCCTCGGGTACAATTAGACTGCTCCCTTCAGTAGGTTCACATCACCTGGGTGAAACAGTAATTGAATTTGTTCATTCGAAAGCATCAAGAAACAAGTGAAGAAGCGTCACATTCATTGGTTTCTATTTAGCTGAGAATCATCCAACTGAAATTGTCCTAAACTTTGTAACCGGTAAATAATAGCATTTAAATTTATATATTGTGCGTACCTATATACTCTATGAGGCATACTTTAGAAAATAAAGGTAAATAAAAACTTTAGTTTTATCAGTCTCCCATGCAAATCGTTATTTACATTATATATATATATATATATTATATATATATTATATATATATATAATATAATATATAGTGATATATATTATATATATATATACTATATATTCTATATATATATAATATTATATATTATATGTATATATATATATATTATATATATATGTGTGTGTGTGTGTGTGTGGTGTGTGTGTGTGTGTGTGTGTGTGTGTGTGTGTGTGTGTGTGTGTGTGTGTTGTGTGTGTGTGTGTGTGTGTGTGTGTGTGTGTGTGTGTGTGTGTTGTGTGTGTGTGTGTGTGTGTGTGTGTGTGTGTGGTTGTGTGTGTGTGTGTGTGTGTGTGTGTGTGTGTGTGTGTGTGTGTGTGTGGTGTGTTGTTGTTTGTTGTGTGTGTGTGTGTGTGTGTGTGTGTGTGTGTGTGTGTGTGTGTTGTGTGTGTGTGTGTGTGTGTGGTGTGTGTGTGTTGTGTGTGTGTGTGTGTGTGTGGTTGGTGTGTGTGTGTGTGTGTGTGTGTGTGTGGTGTTGTGGTGTGTGTGGTGTGTGGTGTGTGGTGTGTGTGTGTGTGTGTGTGTGTGTGTGTGTGTGTGTGTGTGTGTGTTGTGTGTGTGTGCGTGTGTGTGTGTTGTGCGTGTCGGGTGTGTGTGTGTGTGTGTGTAGTGGTGTGTGTGTGTGTGTGTGTGTGTGTGTGTGTTCCCGGAATAGGGAAATATATATACTCTCCGTGAACCAAAAATCTCTTTTCGTGTGTAAAATGGAATGATCCTTCTTGTTCCACTTAATCTTGCCCGTTCTGGCATTCCCCCCCCCCCAAAAAAGTCAACTCCTAACTCTTGCTGCTTCTTCTTCTTTCCCTCCTCTACTAGCATCCAATGACACAACTGCCATCTTACTTTCTATAAAAAAAATGAACTCTTACCTCAAACCTTGACGATTCTGAAGCTATTCCTCCTACTCAATCCCCCCTCCAACTCAATCTCCCCTCCAACTCAATCCCCTCTCCAACTCAATCCCCTTCCAACTTATTTATGACTAACATTGTAGGTTCTTCTAAAGATGTTTTTTTTTTCTGGTCTCTCTGACCTTAGCACTAAGATGGCGTATTGTCCTGACGGTATTCCTCCTGTTAGTCTTTAAAACCTGCGCCTTTGATCAAGCTCCCTACCTTGCTAAACTATTCCTAATATTTTGCAGTGACGTTGTAGACATCGAAAGCATTCGATAAAGTCTGGCACAACTTTGATTTCTAAACTTCCCTCTTAGGGTATCAATCTTTCTCTCCGATTTCCTTTCCGATCGTTGTTTTGGTCAGCCACCGTTCATCCTTCAAATCTATAAATAGTGGTATTCCTCAAGGTCCTGTCCTGTCCCCAGCTCTTTTTCTACTTTTTATTAATGACCTTAAATCACTCCTGTGAAAATGATTCAACCCTTCAATGCCCCTTAAAATTTGGCGTCGACCCACTATACGACAATTAACGTATGTTAGGATAATGACCTTGGAGCAACTGACCTTTGATATTTTTCGTACCTCTAATTGGGGAAAAGAAAACAATACTTCAAAAATAGTTTGTATTTTTTATCTATCTACTCGACATAATCTTCGACACAACTATAATATCTTCTTCAAAAACACACAACTCAAACCCTCCTCTGTTCTTAATGATATTTTCGTTTCCTTTTCACTTGACTTTTATTATAAGGGTCACATTATAATTAACGTAACCCTTATATAATTAAGGTCAAGTGAATTATAAGGGTCACATTAATTCTCTTTCTAAATAAAGTTCAAAGAGGTTGGGTGTTTTGAGGCTCCTTCGGAAACATTTTTTTTCCCCCCCAGTTGCTTACTCTGTATATGGGGGGGTTGATCAGTCTTGTAATGGAGTATATATCACATATCAAAGGTGGTTC
>JABUQX010021569.1:7500-22500 GCA_015478945.1 Trachelipus rathkii
GCCCATGTACCTTCTTTTTGTTGGTATAAATTTAGTGGTGGGACTATAATCGTCATCTGTCATCGGCATCGGCAAAATCGGCATATTTTTTCTCAGTCGTCATTGGCATCGTTCAATTTCTGCCGATTATTTTGCCGATTAAATGAGGAAATATTACACCAGAAACTGGAGAAAGATTATGGTTTTCTGCATCATAATTTCAGAACTTAAATTTAAAGTACTAGAATTTTGTATGTCTGTCCATGTTCTTTCATATTAAATTTTTAAAATAAATGTGTTGAATATACTTATCATATATTTAAAATTTAAATTACATAAAAAAACATAAATTTAGCTGAAATATAAGGAGCATAAATGATTTTAATATTAAATTAAATCATTTTATAGTGATGCTATAATGTCAATGTTTATCAGCATTGATATTATTATTATTATATTATTATTATTATTATTATTATTATTATTATTATTGTTATTATTATATATTATTTTTATTAATTTATTATTATTAATTATTATTATTATTATTATTATTATTATTCTTATTATTATTCAATTATTATTATTATTATTATTATATTATTATTATTATTATCATATTTTGTTGAATTATAATAGTGATGATATAATTTAACATCATTAATATGCTAGTTTTAGTTTATTATTATTTTATTATATTATTATCTATTATTAGGATATTATTTCTTTTCCTTTTTTATTGTCATTATTATAGTTATTATTATTATTGATGTTTGTCATTATTATTATTATTATAATTAATATTATTATTATTATTATTATTATTATTATTATTATTATTATTATTATTATTATATTATTATATTATTATTATAATAGTTGTTATTATTTTATTATATTACATGCCGCAACTGCAAAGATTACCTGTCGTCGAATACTTACCTGCGGCCGAATCTGCTGGGACACCTCCCAGCTCGCTGATTTTCTGCTCGATCAACTAGGGTTCCTCGCTTTGTTGGCAGAGTGTTTTGGTCGGAGGATTATCGTGGCGCCAAACTGCTTAGCATAAAGACGATCCTGGGGATTTGGTCGTTGTTCTTTTTTAGCTGGGATCGGCACCAGTAGTGGTCCTGGCTCGTTTGCGAATTGGCCATAATAATGTGATACATTTACCCTCATGGCAGGGAATCCCCCTATATTGTCCTTTCTTCCGTCGCAGGTCTACCTTCGTACGCCATTTTCTCGTGGGTTGTGCGGCTCTTACGGCTTCCAGAGACCGGTTTTTCCCCATGTTACACACCATATCGCTTTTCCAATCCAGCTCTTCATCTTATATTTGGTCTGAATCACTTCATTTCAACAATGACGTGATCTTTGCTTTCCTTCGGGAACTGACTCTACTCGATAAGATTTAATTCCTGAATTCCCGTTTTCAAGTGCGTTCATTTAGGGATTACCTCTGAGTTATTTTTCTGGACTCATAACGCCGCATTTTTTGGTTGCGCAGTGGTGGCTCCTGTACTTCACTCAAAAAAAAAAATATTATTTTTTATTATTATTATTATTATTATTATTATTATTATTATTATTATTATTATTATTATTATTATTATTATTATTTTAATAAAGTTATAAATATTAAAGCCAAGAATAATTTCAACACAATAAGTCACTTCACAAATTTGTCTAAAAAGCTCCCCCAAAAAAGACAAAAACAGAAAATATCCCATCTCAACTTCGCCAGTAGGAAAATCATATCCACTTCTCAGAAAGGGTGTCCTAAGTCCGAAAACTCTAAAGTAGGGGGGAGGCTTACAGCCATCCTAGAGGTTCAAAAGACGAAAACGTCCACTTAGTAGCCCATTTCTCGTCTATGTATATATTTTTATATTAAATTGCTATTTTTAATGGTAAATATTATGTAATACATAAAATGGACAGAATTAAATATTTTTTATTATTATTATTATTATTATTATTATTATTATTATTTATTATTATTATTATTATTATTATTATTATTATTATATTATTATATTATTATTATTATTATTATTATTATTATTATTATTATTATTAAATTATTATTATTATTATTATTATTATTTTTATTATTAATTATTATTATTATTATTATTATTATTATTATTATTATATAAAAATTAGGAACAAAATCAAGATGTTAATGAATAGCAGGAAAACTTTCTATGTATTAATGCGGTTCTTGATGTATTTACACATTTAAATAAGTTATAAATTAACAAAATTTAATTCTTCCATATTAAAAATTTGTTAAATTTATTAAATTAATAGAAATTTTTTAAATTACTTTTTCAATTAATCGTCATCGTCCAAAAATTCTTAATCGTTCCATCACTAGTATCAATATAACATTCTAAATTACAAATTTCACATTTCTTAGCACTAGAAACTAATCCATAAAATTGTAGGAAAGCTAATAACAAATTTTCGTCAGCACAAACGTCAATTATATCATTTAACAACATTACTGTAACTCCATAAATACATACTGAAAAATAATTTAAATATTTATTAAACAAAATAAAATAATTTTGAAAATGAAAAAAAATAATCTCATTTAAGATAAATAATAAAAAGTACACAAAATCGACTTTCTGAAACTTCACAAACTTTAGTCTAAATAAATAAAATCCTTTATTCCTGGTTTTTCTTCTCTTAATAAAATATATTTTTTTTCTATCCACTTAAAAATTATATATATATATATATATATATATATATATATATATATATATATATATATATATATATACGCATACACAATCATATATAAAAATGAACATATATTATGATATATAATATTTATATATATATATATATAATATATATATTAATATATATATATATCTATATATATATAATATATATATATATATATATATATATATATATAAATATTATATATATTATATATATATATATATATATATATATATATATATATATATATATATATATATATATATATATATATATATATATATATAATATATGTAAAAATTACATTTCTATATAATTTTTTTAATCTAAATATAACTGGGAAAGTGATTAATGACTTGCAATTGTTATTGTGGTTCTTTTTATAAAATATAAATCACTTAATTGCTTATCATTTATTTTTTTTTTTTCATTCATTACTTAACTTAAATAATAAATATATAATTATTTTACGCCTGATAGGCAGCATTTATTTATCTATTATAAATTGGCCCAGCTGCTCCCATTTATAAAAAAAGAAAAAGAAAAAATTGATTCTATGATCAGCTGACCAAAATGAGTCGGTCTTTTACTACTGCTATTCCTATTCGACTAACTGTCACTTTTGGATAAAACCTACTACTCCAAAATCTATAACTGCTATGTACCTAGATTGTACCTAGAATTTTAAGCTACTAAGCTATACCACCGTCAATGCTGTTTGCAGTTTTACTATTTCATATTTAATATTTAAATGTTGGCCAACATATATTAATTCCTATTATTACTCTTTTTGAGAATGAATGCCAGAAGAGGCAAAGGTCAAACCATTTGAATAGAGGCTTACCATTATCTGGAAGGAAGAGAGTCAAAAAGGCAAGACAAGATTTAAGGCTACCAATTTATTTGGGTAAGTAGATGCAGTTTATCAGGCTGTTAATTTACTTTTACTTAGATCACTTTATTTATATAAAGTATGCCTTAATAGGCAGAGTTCCTGTTAATTATTAATTACATTTTATAAATTTAAAGGTTCATAGCCACATTTGGCCTTTGCACAGTATAGAAAGGATCACAATTTTGAGGCAACTTTTTAATCATTTCTTGTAAGTTGTGCATCATATATATAACATCAAATATTTCCAAAAATATAGGTTTAGGAAGTTGGTTTTTTGTACCAACTTTTAAAAGGCTCCCATTTATTTTTTCAGCTGGGAGCTTGTTACTGTACTGCTGTGATAGAGCTGGGTTGGCTTGAGGCTGGAAGCATCTTTCAACATCTTTTTATTTATGTATTTTCCTTGAAATTAAAAATATAATATAAAATATTCATTAATAGTCATTAAGCAAAATTAAAAGTAAAGTTTTTCCTTTTTTTATTGTCTTTATATTTAAATATTTTTATGCAGAGTAATCAAGATTATTATTTCCTGATAATTTTTTGTATATGAAACCCTCAGTGGGATTTTCAATTATTCCATTTTCAATTTCAATTTCTTGATTTTTTTGTATATGGCATCCTCAGCGGGATTGTCTGCCTAACTTTCTTCTCAGATTAAAGCCTCCCAAGCCTGCTCCTGGTTATTCAAGTTGTGGTCAATATTGACTGTGTAGTAGTGGTGTAGCTAAGCTATTAAATTATATTCATCAGCATTATATCAGTGCTGCTGAAATATTCATATTTATATATTAAGAGTATTAAAAAATTATTTGGAGTGTTTTGGTAATTGTACAGTTTTTATGGGTAATTGTGGAGTTCAGTGACACCTTCCATTTATAGGTTACTGGAACATATTTCCAAGGATTGGTAATTGTGGAGTTCAGTGACACCTTCCATATATAGGTTCATTCCAATTATAGGTTTTTTTTATCCTGTATAAGGCTACTAACCTATTAATATCATACCATTTCCAGTACCATATATAGGGCACTACCAAGCAATAGGGCACTAACATACTAATTTTAAAATTCCGCCTATAGGGCTTGATATTTAATATTTGATATATTTTAAGTGAATGAAAGTTCAGTATTTTAAATTACAATAAATTAAATTGATTTTTTTTTTCATTTAAATTTAATCAATTAAAATTTAATATTTGATTTTCATATTTAATATTTAAAATTTGACAAATTCATATTTTGATCATGGATTCATATGATCCAAGAGTTGAAATAAAATATATTAATGATATTACTGACAGCCCTTCTGAGGAGTTGGTTCTAGTAAAAAACCTTATTAATAGAAGAGGGGCTAAGAGATCTTCTTGCACAAAATTGATTAATATTGTTTATACCAAATTAGCAAGTCTCTCAGTAGAGGAGAAAAATTCATATTCTGATACTTTAAAAGATTTTAAATTAGAGCTTAAAAATTTGAATGAAATGATATCAGAGAAATTTGTACTCTGCCCAGAATATGATTTTAGAAGGCAGGAACAGATTGATATGAAAAATTCAGATTATAATGTTAATTTGGGTGTCATTATTAATACACTTGATATTTCACATCATACACATCATAATCAAAATCAATCACCACCTACTCCAACTAATGCTCAACATATAAAATTTCCACCAATAGATCTCCCATCATTTGATAGCCAGCCAGAAAATTTAAATCAATTTATTTTTTCATTTGAGAGCATCATGAACAACCGCAGTTTTTCACAATTTGAAAAATACAGGTATTTAGTAAAGCAGGTATCTGGCCCTGCTAAGGTATATATTGAAAGTCTTAAAGTGGAGGATCAAACCTATGATGTAGCAAAAAATTTATTACTTAAGGCTTTTTCTTCCAAAATAGGGCAACAATTTTCTGTCATTGAAAAAATTATAAAATTAAAGCTGCAGAATGTTTCTAGTATGATGGAGTGGGTTAGTGAAGTGAGAGTTTTGAAAGATCAGATGGTAAGATTGGATGTGGATGGTCAGATTTTTATGCAATATTTTGTATGGCAGGGAATATCTGATAAAATAAAAAATTCATTTATGACTGTTAATAATGATGCCAGACCAGATTTAAATTCCATATTAGATACCTCCTTTGAGGTGCTCAATAGGTTGAAAGAGTGTACAAGAGAGAATAACTCTGGTAGCTCTATGAAAAATACTTTTTCTGCATCTCAAGAGAAAAAGGCTCTGAGCCTAGCAGCTGCAGTTGATGTAAAATCAAAAAATGTGTCAAGTAGACCAGCAAATTGTGTTCTGTGTCATCATTTAAAAATTGATGGGTATGATACCCATTATATAAGCAAATGTCAAAAATTTGATAGTCCTGAAAGTAGGATAAAGAAAATAAAAGAAATTGGAGGATGCATTTTGTGCAGTTACCTAAATCATGATCAGTCTCAATGCAGGTATAGGTTCAAAAACCCTTGTTATAAATGTGGTGGAAATCATTTTTCCTTTTTATGCAAAATGAATAAAAATAAAATTGGTAACACAGTGCAAAATAAAAAGAATTCAACTGCATCCCATAATGCAACTGCTAGTAATGTGGTTGGCTTAGAAATTTCACCATGCTCAAATGATGAGTCTTGTGATTTGGAAATTAATTCCCTTAATACAAGCCTCATTAGTAATTTTATTTTGCCAACTTTTACAGCTAAAACTTATTTGGCTGAAGGTGAAACTGCACATTCTAGAGTACTTTATGATTCAGCTTCAGAGTATTGTTTTGTGTCCTTGTCCTTAGCAAATAAATTAAAATATAAAATTATAAATGCTGATATAAAAATAAATGTCAAAGGATTTAATGAGGCTAAAAGCTACAAGACCAATATCATAGAATTTAACATCACTCTGGGTAAAAAAGAAGTAAAAATAGTAGCTGCAGTTGTTCCAGAAATAAGGCCTAAAATTAAACTTGAAAATTCAGAAAATATTAATGAATCTTTTAAGAAAGCCAATATAGAATTAGCTGATAAATTTTTGAATGATGAGGTGGGAAATATTGATATCATTTTGGGAGTAAATGCAATACACATTATTCCAGTACATGCTGGTACTTTGGGTACAAAAAATGAAAAATTCTTGTTTTTCTACACCTGTGTAGGCATTATGCTTACTGGTAATGAATCTGTCATTTTAAAAAATTTAAATAACCTTAATGTTGTGAAGAAATTTGTGGACAAAACTAATGAGTATTGCAAAGCCATCCCTAACCTTATAAAAAAGAAAACTCCAAAAAGTAATAATAATAATAATAATAATAAAAAAGGTGAAGCTCATGATAGTCCTCATAATAATAATAATAATAATGTATTAGAGAATGGTAATGATTTCTGACTACAAGAATCTTCTATCTCTTGTAGTTACATTGCCTGTAATTTGCCTGATGATTTTAACTTTTCTAAAGCTAATAATGAGCAACTTAATATGTCACTTAAAAAATTAATGAATTATGATGATTATTATGAGCCATCCTTTTCTGATGAAGATGAACAACTGGTTAAGTATATTATTAGTAATGCAAAGTGTCATGATGATGGCAGACTGATACTTCCATGTTTATGGGATAATAGAGTAATAAATTTGTTACCAAATAATTATAAATTAGCCTCCAGTATTTTAAAATCTACTTTAAAGAAGATTCAGAAAAATCCTGATAAATTTGAACAGTATAATAGCATTTTTATGGAGCAATTAGAATCAGGTATAATTGAAAAGGTTTCTATTAATAAATTAAAAAATAATAAAGAAGTTTCTTTCATGGGCCATATGGGTGTGTACAGAGAAAATGTTCAAACCACCAAATGTAGAGTAGTATTTTTAAGTAATTTATGTGAAAAAACAAATGACACTGCTCTTTCTCATAACCAAGTTTCCCTACCTGGTCCTAATCTTAACAATAAATTAGAGATAGCTTTGACACTTTTAAGGTTCAACAGATTTTTATTGGTCTATGACTTGGTCAAGGCTTTCCATCAAATTTGGTTACCATATATAGATAGTTTAAAATTACATTTTCTTTGGGTTAAGGGTATAAATGATTTTTCTGAGGTGGCCTACAAAATGAACAGACTGCCCTTTGGTATGAGGTTCTCACCAAGCTTGCTTATGGTTGCCTTATATATTATATTAATTTTACATGGTAATATTCATGATCCATTTGAAAGTAAATTAAGAAATATGCTTTATAATTTGTCATATATGGACAATCTTGCATTTTCATCTAATTATGAATCTGAAATTAAATTGTCATTTCACAAGTCCATTAATATTTTTAGTCAATATGGCTTTAAGTTGCAGCAATTTGGTTCAAATTTGATGGAATTGGAATCTGAATTTTGTGAGGATTCTGAGGAACCCTTACAAACCAAATTATTAGGTATTTTGTGGTCTAAGGACCAAGATCTTTTCACAAATAAACCTGTAAAATTGAATTTAGAGGCCAGTACTTTAAGAACCATACTTTCATCTGTGAATAGTTGCTTTGATCCACTTGCACTGACTTTACCTTGTAGAAATAGAGCAAAACTGTTTTTGCATGAGGTGCAGATGGATAGTAGTATCACTTGGGATGACCCTTTAAGTGATGACAGATTGAGAGAGTGGAAAAAGATTTGCAAATTATATAATGCTGGTGTTGAGCCTGAAATTCCCAGGTATATTGGGAATTACAATGGTAATTATGACTTAATGGTCTTTACAGATGCTAGCAAGGATCTTTATGGATGTGTGATTTATTTAAAAAATCTTGATACACATTCCCTTCATTATCTAACTGCCAAAAATAAAGTAGTGGTAACAAAGGGGGTTTGTAGAACCATACCTGTGTTGGAGCTATTTGCAGTGGCTCATGGAGTGGTTTGTGTGATAGATTTATATTCTCAATTAACAAGGGCATTTTGTCCCATAAATATTAAAAATTTACATATTTTCACTGACTCCATGATTTCCTTAAGCTGGCTGGCAGCTAAAGTTAACAAGACCAGCAAGATAGAGAAAAAGGGTACCATAATTAATAATAAATTAAATAATATTATGAGGCTATGTGAGAGTCATAAGGTTATTTTCCATCATATTAAGGGGCCAAATAACCCTGCAGATATGGTTACTAGATGTGTCTCTCATAAAGTGTTACAGAAAACAAATTATTTTACAGGTCCAACTGAAGATGAATGTGTTGACACTTTCTCTTTTGAAGTTCCTTTCAATATTCATTTTAACTTTCAGATTAATAGTATTTCCTCTTATCAGTGGGAACCAGTAATAGCATTAAATAAGTTTTCTTCTATTGGGAAATTTTGCAGGGTGACTCACTATATTAGAAAGTACATATTTACACTAAAATTTAGAGTAAAGTCAAAAAACCCTTCTCTCTTCCCTTCTATGAATATGAAATTTAATTATAAAGATAGTTGTTCATTGGTTTATAAAGGAGCCCAAAAAATTAACTTTTCAGATACATATGATTATTTATTGAATCCTCTTGCTGTAAAATCAACTAATCTAGCTAATCAATTAAATTTGTTTTTAGATTCTGATGGCTTAATTAGAGTTAAATCTAAATTTGGTAAATTAAAAAGTAATTATAATGAAAAATTTCCTATATTATTGTCCAAAGATTGTCCCTTTACAAACACACTCATTTTTGAAACTCATATTAAAGCTAAGCATGCAGGAGTCTATAAATTGCTTGCACTTCTTAAAAAAGAATTTTACATACCATCTGCATATGTCACTGTAAAGAGATGTATTAAAACTTGCCTAGTTTGCAAAAAACTATATGGTAGGACAATAAAAATAAATCAGAATGACTATACAGAATTTAGAATATCTCCTGAGGAGATTCCCTTTAGGGAGGTTGCCCTGGACCATATTGGTCCATTTATTGTAAAAAGTAATGATATTAATGTTAAGGTGTACATACTTATTATAACATGTATGTGGAGTAGGGCTGTAAATTTGTTGTTATGTAAGCATATTGATTCAGAATCCTTCATTAATGCCTTTCAAATGCATGTGTATGAGTATGGATATCCTAAAAAGATATTAAGTGATGCTGGCTCACCAATAGTTTCATCCTTCAAAGTAATTAAATCATTTTTGAATGATGTAGAGGTAAAGAATTTTTTGAAGGAAAAAGATATTGAAAGTTTGGACTTTTCCACCTATCCACCCCATTCCAGTTTTTTAGGTTCAGTTGTAGAATCTCTTGTAAAACAAGTCAAAAATATGGTGTACAGCAGTATTTCTAAAAATATATTAAAGTATGAGCAATTTCACTTGTTAATGAAAGAAGTGCATATGTTAATTAACAAAAGACCTTTAGCTTTTAAACCACTTCTAAATGATCAAAATATTGATCCTTCAATACCCTTTGTAATTACTCCTGAAATATTAATTAAAGGGTATGAACCTCCTAATGTGGTAATTGCTCCCCATTTGCATACCTCTGAAGCTGATGAGGAAGAGGACCCAGATTGGATCCCAAATAATGAAAAGCAGGATGAAATAAAGCTGTATAAAATGTATAAAAAATTTCAGAAGGTGAAAAATAAATTACATGTTCTGTATCATACTGAATTTTTAACTAATTTGAGAGAATTAGGTACTAATAAACCAGACAGGTATAGAGCCAAAATGCATATTAAATTAGAGGTTAATGACATTGTTGCCATCAAGCAACAATATACCAAACCATATTTTTTTCCAATGGGGATAGTAACTGACACAAAGGAAAACACTCTTGGAGAGGTAGTAGAGGTATCTGTTAAGAAAGGGAATGGGGAAATAATTAAAAGACATGTAACTAATTTGATTCTCATCAAAAAGGCTAATTGAAAGAATTAAGTTTTTCAATTATTTTATAAAAAAAAAAAAAAAAAAAAAAAAAAAAAATTCAATTTCAATTTCATTTAATTTAAAAGCTATCAGGCTGCTGGCTGATAAAATAAATGAAGCTAGTAGAGTAGTTTGTTTAAAAAAAAAAAAAAAAAAAAAAAAAAAAAAAAAAAATAAATTGTTTTCATTTTTTTTTTGACATGTTTAAATTATCAATTCATATTTCTCTTTTGATAATTTAACGCCCCCTCCCAATGTATAAAAATTACATTTCTATATAATTTTTTTAATCTAAATATAACTGGGAAGGTGATTAATGACTTGCAATTGTTATTGTGGTTCTTTTTATAAAATATAAATCACTTAATTGCTTATCATTTATTTTTTTTTTTCTCATTCATTACTTAACTTAAATAATAAATATATAATTATTTTACGCCTGATAGGCAGCATTTGTTTATCTATTATAAATTGGCCCAGCTGCTCCCATTTAAAAAAGGAAGAAAAATAAAAAATTGATTCTATGATCAGCTGACCAAAATGAGTCGGTCATTGCTACTGCTACTCCTGTTCCACTAACTGTCACTTATGGATAAAACCTACTACTCCAAAATCTATAACTGCCATGTACCTAGATTGTACCTAGAATTTTAAGCTACTAAGCTATACCACCGTCAATGCTGTTTGCAGTTTTATTTCATATTTAATATTTTATGTTGGCCAACAATGTACTAACTCCAATTATTGTTTTTGAGAATGAATGCCAGAAGAGGCAAGAGTCAAAACATTTGAACAGAGGCTTACTTACAATAACTGGAAAGAAGAGAGTCAAAAAGGCAAGCAAGATTTAAGGCTACCATTTTATTGGGTAAGTAGATGCAGTTTATCAGGCTGTTAATTTACTCTTACTTAGATCACTTTAATTATTTAAAGTATGCCTTAATAGGCAGAGTTCCTGTTAATTATTAATTAAATTTTATAATTTAAAGGTTCATAGCCACATTTGGCCTGTTTAGCACAGTATAGAAAGGATCACAATTTTGAGGCAACTTTTTAAATCATTTTCTTCAATGGTTGTGCATCACATATATTACATCAATATTCGCAAAAATATAGGTTTAAGGAAGTTGGTTTTTTGAAAGTACCAACTTTTAAAAGGCTCCCATTTATTTTTTCAGCTGGGAGCTTGTTACTGTACTGCTGTGATAGAGCTGGGTTGGCTTGAGGCTGGAAGCATCTTTCAACATCCTTTTTATTTATGTATTTTCCTTGAAACTAAAAATATAATAGAAAATATTCATTAATAATCATTTAAGCAAAAATTAAAAGTAAAGAAGTTTTTCCTTTTTTTTATTGTCTTTATATTTAAATATTTTTTATGCAAAGTAATCAAGATTATTAGTTCCTGATAATTTTTTGTATATGAAACCCTCAGTAGGACTTTCAATTATTTCATATTTCAATTTCAATTTCAATTTCTTGATTTTTTTTGTATAGGTGTTGAAAATTAAATATATTTTAAGATATAAAACTGCTAAGGGGGTGATGGGTTCGTAATGGGAAAATACTGAGTATATATATTTTTATTTTTAAATAATATGCAAACAATATAAGCTTTTATTTTACTAATTTATAAAATTTTCAGTAATTCCTAGTTTATTCTTTAATTAAATACTAATTTAATATTTAATTTTGCCAGATAATAATTTCCTTTATATAGTAGGTCTGTCACATTTTCGCCACAGATCTCAATTAACCTATACAGGTCCAGACTGCTAACTACTGAACTGTATATACGCTCTTCGAGGAAGAAAGCGCTTTGAATATATTCTCACTATTTTGTATTAATCTCCCTACACCAGATCTGCTGCATACTTGACGTATTATTTCTAAACAATTTTCGATACATTTTTTTGAACACAAGTTAAAGCAAACTTCCTTTATTAATTAGTTGATATTTTCAATCCTGTTAAAAAAAAAACTTTCTACCCAAATATCAAAGTTACGTCTGTGAAATTGTAATAAATCTTTTTAATTTATTTATTTTTTAAATAGAAGTCAATTTTTAATTTTATTTTCAGAACCAAGTAATGTTGCTGCTACTAGCTGGGGAATGAATAGCAGTTCTTCCTCCAATGAGGCTTCAACATCAGCATACAGTCGACCAACATCACATAACGGGAAATCAGTGTGTCCTACAGCTCGATCATTAACACGTACATATTTTAATTCTTAAGTATAAAATAATGATAAAAAAATATATTGTCTCAACCTCTGAGATACAACTTACAAGTATTATTTTAGTAGATATTAACCACAAAGCAAATAACATGCAAAGTTAGTCTAATAATAATATTCTAAATTCTAACAAGAGATTCTTTGCCTTGTCATTAGAGTTAGCTACCGGTTGGCTTTCCTGTTATATTAAAATGTAAAATGTTAGCTACTGACTCACTATCCAGAAAAAGTTTTCAACTATCAACTGAACTGGTTCGCTGAATCGGTTGTTACCCGATTCCAGTTCACCATTGTGTAGGTGTAATTCATATTCTCCGAAAATATATACAACTCTATTTGTGCTCTTTTTAAAATCTCTTTTTTAATGCATTTCTATATTTTCAGTTAGAATTTTGTGATCGGCAATCTTCTTTAACAGTTGGTAATCACTCCTTCTCCCCCACCCCCTATAAAAAATTACCTTCCGTGTATCGGGTGTTGAAAATTAAATATATTTTAAGATATAAAACTCCTAAGGGGGTGATGCGTTCGTAATGGGAAAATACTGAGTATATATATTTTTATTTTTAAATAATATGCAAACAATATAAGCTTTTATTTTACTAATTTATAAAATTTTCAGTAATTCCTAGTTTATTCTTTAATTAAATACTAATTTAATATTTAATTTTGCCAGATAATAATTTCGTTTATATAGTAGGTCTGTCACATTTTCGCCACAGATCTCAATTAACCTATACAGGTCCAGACTGCCAACTACTGAACTGTATATACGCTATTCGAGGAAGAAAGCGCTTTGCATATATTCTCACTATTTTGTATTAATCTCCCTACACCAGATCTGCTGCAAACTTGACGTATTATTTCTAAACAATTTTCGATACATCTTTTTGAACACAAGTTAAAGCAAACTTCCTTTATTAATTAGTTGATATATTCAATCCTGTTAGAAAAGAAACTTTCTACCCAAATATCAGAGTTACGTCTGTGAAATTGTAATAAATTTTTTAATTTATTTATTTTTTAAATAGATGTCAATTTTTAATTTTATTTTCAGAGCCAAGTAATGTTGTTGCTACTAGCTGGGGAATGAATAGCACTTCTTTCTCCAATGAGGCTTCGCCATCAGCATACAGTCGACCAACATCACATAACGGGAAATCAGTGTGTCCTACAGCTCGATCATTATCACGTACATATTTTAATTCTTAAGTATAAAATAATGAGAAAAAATATATATTGTCTCAACCTCTGAGATACAACTTACAAGTATTATTTTAGTAGATATTAACCACAAAGCAAATAACATGCAAAGTTAGTCTAATAATAATATTCTAAATTCTAAAAAGAGATTCTTTGCATTGTCATTAGAGTTAGCTGCCGGTTTGCTTTATTGTTAAATTAAAATGTAAAATGTTAGCTACTGACTCACTATCCTGAAAAGGTTTTCAACTATAAACTGAACTGGTTCGCTGAATCGGTTGTTACCCGATTCCAGTTCACCATTGTGTAGGTGTAATTCATATTCTCCGAAAATATATACAACTCTATTTGTGCTCTTTTTAAAATCTCTTTTTTAATGCATTGCTATATTTTTCAGTTAGAATTTTGTGATCGGCAATCTTCTTTAACAGTTGGTAATTACTCCTTTTCTCCCACCCCCATAAAAAATTACCTTCCGTGTATCGGGTGTTGAAAATTAAATATATTTTAAGATATAAAACTCCTAAGGGGGTGATGGGTTCGTAATGGGAAAATACTGGGTATATATATTTTTATTTTTAAATAATATGCAAACAGTATAAGCTTTTATTTTACCAATTTATAAAATTTTTAGTAATTCCTAGTTTTTTCTATAATTAATTACTAATTTAATATTTAATTTTGCCAGATAATAATTTCGTTTATATAGTAGGTCTGTCACATTTTCGCCACAGATCTCAATTAACCTATACAGGTCCAGACTGCCAACTACTGAACTGTATATACGCTCTTCGAGGAAGAAAGCGCTTTGTATATATTCTCACTTTTTTTTATTAATCTCCCTACACTAGATCTGCTGCAAACTTGACGTATTATTTCTAAACAATTTTCGATACATCTTTTTGAACACAAGTTAAAGCAAACTTCCTTTATTAATTAGTTGATATATTCAATCCTGTTAGAAAAGAAACTTTCTACCCAGATATCAGAGTTACGTCTGTGAAATTGTAATAAATCTTTCTAATTTATTTATTTTTTAAATAGAAGTCAATT
>JABUQX010021569.1:27500-32500 GCA_015478945.1 Trachelipus rathkii
GGCAGTTTTTTGTCTGCCTGGAGGGACGGTATATGCCCTTTGTTGGTGAGGTCCGCTCTAAAGAAACAAAGAAAACAAAAAAAAGAGACTGTCCCAGTCCCATGCAACATCCAAACATGTCCATGCAAATCCACAAAGCACCCTAGGGCTTGTCAAATTCCTGTAACTAAAATCCACCAATTTAGCTTAGTCAAAAAAAAAAATTATATATGTTGCCCAAACCATCCACATACCTTAATAACTAAGTTATGGTCACACATTCAGTCTAACATTAATAACTACTGTAACTAAAAAAACCGCCAATTTGGCTTTCATAGACTTTTTGTATTTTATTTATGATTGATTTCGTCTATTTGGTTTTTATACTATGGTTTTTCGTTTGGTGCAAAATTTTGGTCAGAATTATTTAATTTTTTTTTTTTTTTTTTTTTTTTTTTTTTTTTTTTTTTTTTTTTTTTTTTTTTTTTTTTTTTTTTTTTTTTTTTTTTTTTTTTTTGTGTTTGAAGTTTTGAACTTTGAATAGTAAAACCAAATTTTTCTTTAAACAGCAAAATTGCGATGGGAGTGCACAGTTTACATTGCATTGGCACAGATAATTATATTAATACAATATGGAGAATGGATCAGGCGCTTTTAAAAAATATCTCAATTCAAACTTCAAAGGAAGTAGTATCACGAGCTCTCATTAAAGTGGTTCACTTTTCTTAAAGTGCAGACCTGAACACACGAAGGGAATTATTTTGGCAGCGTGGAAGGATAGCATATTCTTTTTGATAGTGAGGTCCGCTATCAAAAAAAAGAATTTTGCAATTTGTGTGACGAGACAGCTGTACAGGTTTGAGTGTTCTAGATGTGTTGTTAATGAGAAGATATTCTGATTGTGGGTACAAGAGGGGTTGTTATATTGTTCAATTCTTTTGAATCATAAGTTTTATTGTTACATATGAGATAGAGCTAGTTTTTCTAGGCTCTAGTGTCAGATAAAGATGCCTGTGGAAACCAAAAGAAATTTCAATATCCAAAAGTAGCTTAAGAAAAACAGAATCCCTGGACCCCAAAGAGACTTTGTAGTCTTGTAGTCTGCCAAGACTTGAATTCATCAAGGAAAAAACTACATTAAACTCTTTAGGGTTATTTAATACTTCAAATGCCCTACTTATAGCTCTTTATTATTTTTTTTTTTTTTTTAGATATCCATTTTGGTAATTGGTAATTTATTGAGTTCAACAGATTCTAAAAAAATCTATTTTTTTAAAAATCAATCAATGTTTTGATATTCTTAGAGGCAATATTGCCAAATATTGTTAATAAAAAATTAAATTTTACGTTAAAAAAATCAGTAAGGTTATGATGAGTTTGGTTAAGCAGACACAGATTTACTGTGTATTATAAATAAAGCTTATCATAACATAAACTTAATGGTCCTAAAACGAAATTAAACAAAATTTTTGGTAGATTGATTATATTTATATATGAGAGGTTTGGCACTACTATTTTAGTACTTTTACATGGGAATGAAATATATATATATATATATTATATATATATATATATATATATATATTATATATATATATATAATATATATATTATATTTAAAATCTCTATATATATATATATATATATAATATATATATTATATATAAAGATTATAAAAAAAAAATATCTATTTTATAAGAATCTCTTGAACTCTATAATTACCAATTATATATTTAGCTAAGTCTAATCACTCATTATTCCAACTGTAAAAGCAAAAACTATAGCTAAGGTACAGGCTAGCCTTACTACAAGTTTCAATAATTTGTCGTACCGTGATGCTAGTAGTTATAACATGCAGTTTTTATTTTTTTATTTTTTATGCAAATATTTTTTTTTATTAATGTTAGACCACTCCGTAAGAATGGTAACCCCTCCATATGGACTGAAGCCCCCATGAAGAGGGCGAGCAAAGGGACCACTTAGGGTAGATTTCGTTAAAAATGCTTCCCCGCTTACCATCACCAAGTGTGGTGGCGAGTTTTCACCACTCCAATGATCCTCTAAATCTCCATCCCCTCGTATTCACTCTACGACTGTGCATCTACAGGGGAGAACTGTCACTCACTTATATACAGAGTTATCTTACGACATGGGCGGGTAACGTGCCGGGCGAGAGTCTTCGGAAGCTCCAGCCCTCAAGACCAATATGGAGCCTAGCCCTATCCACTGGCCAGCACTGTTAAAGAACCAACAGACAATGAACTGCCTTCCATCAAGCACACTTCTAGCAGCTTGATGGACTTCACCATTTTCAACCGCTTCAACAAGGCGTGTGACCTCCCTGCCAAGTCGCCCCGCCAGTTGAAGACCACAGCACTGAACTCTATGACAGCTCATTCTGAACGTATGCACACCCATTCTTCAATAGCAGGCACCTTATAGTAGTCAACCTTTCGCTGGATAACTACTTCTTTTGTAAACCTAAACTATTATTTTTACTTTTAATTTATTTGCCAACTTAAATCTGCCCACAAGAATTTTATTAAGATTGTTTTGAAAATTTTTATACATGCCCTCATTATTCCTATACTGAGGTTAGCCAACTTTGGTATCATCTGCACAAATCCAACCATGTACCACCACCTATACCAACATTGCGATAACTTTTACCATCAAGCTTTATGTGGGATCTTTTTTTGGGCAATACATTACAAAAAAGCTAATAATTACTACGAAAAGTATACCCAGCTCTTGACAATTCAAGGCCTTCTACTAGGATGCACCGAAATTATTGATACATTTGATAAAAATTTTTAATTTTTTACAATAATTGTAAGTTTTTTCACTGTAATCCTAAAATGATTGATAATTTTTTCAACTTTAATATTAATATATAGTAATATATATTTATATATATATAATATAAATATATATATATAGTATATAGTATATATCTATAATATTATATAATATATATATATATATATATATATATATTATATATAATAATATATATATATATATATATATATATATATATATATAATATTATAATATACTTGCTTAGGTTAGGGCTATTTCCGCACGAAAAGGACCTGCAGTAGTACTACTAGCAATGTGCCCTATAAATGGCCATAAGTAATTAAGGTAGGTTAAGGTTATATTGAGTTTTGTTAAGGTGGTTTAGATTAAAGAAGTTTCCTAATTCCTTAATATAACATATTTAACAAAAACTCCTTATAACTTTGTCTACTTTGCTACTGTGATTGTTCTCTACCAGATACAGCTCTAGCGTAGTATATATATATATATATATATATATATATATATATATATATATATATATATATATATATATATATATATATATATATATATATATATATTTTTTTTTTTTTATTTTTTATATTATATATATATATATATATATAATATATATATTATATATAAATATATATAATATATATATATATATTTAATATTATTTTTATTTTTATTTTCAGGTTTTCTAATCTGTTTTCTGTTAAAAAAATATATATGCTGGTACCTATATTTAGACCTATTCAAAAGTAATGATCATGCTCCTGCTTATCTTAAGCACTCTTCTAGCTTGTAGTCATGTATTTATAGCTCAAATAATATCTATTGTAAGTATTTTTCTTTATTATTAGTTTTACATAATACATGTTTTTTACTGTTATTCAAATATTGATATAGGCCTAGGCTATTTAGTTTAGTTTTCAGAGAACCGAAAATGAGAATTATGATTGCAATGATGTCTATGAATATTAAGAGGAGAGCACACATTCTGCCTAGAACCTTAAAGTTTAATATATGTTAAACACAGCTGAAATTTTTAAGATTATTATGTATAGCAGTTTGTTTTATTTTATGTAAATTTTTCTTTATATTAGTGTAAGGGGGGGGAATAGATAGACACATTTTGAAAAATTAGCCTCCCCACCCTTCCTTCCATAATACATTTTTTTAGTTTTTTTTTTAATTGTGGTCAGTTCCTCAAACACAAACAAATATTCTAATACTGATAGTTACCTATATGGAAGTTTTTATATGACCTAGTTACACTTACCATGATGGGGTGAATAGGGACATTACATTATTTGTATATGGACATTTGGTCAGAAATGAATTGGGTTAGGTTATGTTAGGAAATATATGTTTAATATCTATTTTTATTTTTGGCCAAATTTCCAGGCACCATATTTTTTTAATCGAAATTTTATTTTTGTTTCTTTTCTTTTCTTTATTACTTATTTTATTGTAATTGGTTTACAGACTATTTAGACAGCATAGCTAGGTCTTAATCAAAGTAAGTCTTGTTTTAGGATTCTTGAATTCTGCCAAAGTTTTATTACAGACATAAATTGTAAATGGGGCTGTTCACTGTTCCATGTAGATTAATTAGTCCACAAATTATATTTTTTAACTCTTTGTCAATGTCATCACATATAGGTCAATAATATCCATTATTAATCTCTCCTTTTAAAATATTTGAATGCACCTAGGTTAATCCAATCTCTCGATCAATGTAGCACGGCATACAAAAGGTAACAATCTAAAAATCATTGGCAATTTAAACATTAATAACGTCACTTAAATATGGTAAGTTCAAAAGAAAAGATTTTAAATGCCCCAATCTAAGATTTTGTTGAACATACTATTCCAAAATAGCTAATTCTATGCATATAATTTGGCATTATATTTATATTGGTGGTTTTAATTGAAAAACTTGTATTCCTAATTTTACAGATCATGAATATTATTTCCAAAAGAAACTATATGGGAAAGCAAATGAAAGCCAGAAGTTTTGTTGATTTGAAAAAAGCAATTACAGACTGTTATAGGTGGAACCCAGTTTCCTGCTTATGCAAAACTGCAGAGGAAAAATTAATGCCTCCAGACCACAACGTTACAAAGAGATGTGTATGTGATTGTTTGCTTTTGTTTCTTTTTAATATATATATATATAATATATATATATATATAATAATATTTATATA
>JABUQX010021569.1:42500-48234 GCA_015478945.1 Trachelipus rathkii
AGCCCACCTTTGATATATATATATATATATATATATATATTAATTATATATATATATATATATATATATATATATATATATATATATATATATTATATATATATATTATATATAATATATATATAAAAATATATATATACTATATATATATATATATATATATATATATTATAGATATATTATATATATATATATATATATATATATATATATATATATATATATATATAATATATATATGCTCGTATATAACATCATCATGAAACTGTATTTGACTACTGCCTCTTCTAGATGTTACCAGTACCGACAGTTTTGAGTCTTTGACTGTTTGATCCCATACAGTCGTTCTAAAATTCATTTGTGCAACTTTGACATAGCTATATCACTATGTACTATGTTATGACGTTTTCGAACATCAATATTTAAAAAAAATATTAGGCATTTTCCTTAATAAAATTTTTTATCACGATAAATACTAAAAATATAAATGACTTTGAATATGAATTCTGTTAAATACAAGGCAATTCAAATAGGTTTTTATTTTTTGGCAGGAAATTTTGCCGATAAAAGTACACTGCACACACACACACAAGATGTCCGAAAAATATATAACATTGGATTGAATCACTAATAATATCACTATGATTGAATCGAAAAATGTCAAAAAACATGGGTTTTCAAAAAATGAAAATACCAAATGACTACAGACCCAGAAAAACACTCAAAAACGTCGTTTTAACTTTTAGACGTCAGAGAAAGATGCAGTTTGCTTTTAAATCGATTAAAATTGGCTTAAAATTAAGAATTTTATGTCTATTTCCAATTTGGGGTTAAATGGGGATCAGCCCTGGGCAAAAATTGGACCTTCCCCATAAATTCCATTTTTAGTATTACAAAATAATCCAATTTTGTAATTTACTAATTTATAAAAATATAAATGGGTAATAAATGATAAAAGCCAACTATTTATTTTGTGTGAGGTTTTTATTAATTAAAATTTCTAATCGGTAATGATTAGTAAATGTCAAACAATAAAAAATAAATAAATAAATAAATTTCTAGATAAATTTTTAGTTAAATCCTTAAATCATGTCAAAGAGTCTTCACTTGAACTTGAATCGTTTATAACTGCTGACCTTTTTCTTTTTAATCTTTTCAACCTCTTCTTCGATTCATTTTCGTTAAATTTTCTTTTGTTGGGAGAATGATGCAAAGAAGTTGAAACTGAGTCAGAACTGCATGATGTTGTTGCAGTAGAACCTGTAACTTCCATATATCCTGAAACAATATTATTATTAAATTAATTTTGCATGTTATTTGCTTTGTGGTTAATATCTATTAAAATAATACTTGTAAGTTGTATCTCAGAGGTTGAGACAATATATTTTTTCTCATTATTTTATACTTAAGAATTAAAATATGTACCTGCTAATGATCGAGCTGTAGGACACACTGATTTCCCGTTATGTGATGTTGGTCGACTGTATGCTGATGTTGAAGCCTCATTGGAGAAAGAACTGCAATTCATTCCCCAGCTAGTAGCAGCAACATTACTTGGCTCTGAAAATAAAATTAAAAATTGACTTCTATTTAAAAAATAAATAAATTAAAAAGATTTATTACAATTTCACAGACGTAACTCTGATATCTGGGTAGAAAGTTTCTTTTCTAACAGGATTGAATATATCAACTAATTAATAAAGGAAGTTTGCTTTAACTTGTGTTCAAAAAGATGTATCGAAAATTGTTTAGAAATAATACGTCAAGTTTGCAACAGATCTGGTGTAGGGAGATTAATACAAAATAGTGAGAATATATACAAAGCGCTTTCTTCCTCGAAGAGCGTATATACAGTTCAGTAGTTGGCAGTCTGGACCTGTATAGGTTAATTGAGATCTGTGGCGAAAATGTGACAGACCTACTATATAAACGAAATTATTATCTGGCAAAATTAAATATTAAATTAGTAATTAATTATAGAATAAACTAGGAATTATTGAAAATTTTATAAATTAGTAAAATAAAAGCTTATACTGTTTGCATATTATTTAAAAATAAAAATATATATACTCAGTATTTTCCCATTACGAACCCATCACCCCCTTAGGAGTTTTATATCTTAAAATATATTTAATTTTCAACACCCGATACACGGAAGGTAATTTTTTATGGGGGTGGGAGAGAAGGAGTGATTACCAACTGTTAAAGAAGATTGCCGATCACAAAATTCTAACTGAAAAATATAGAAATGCATTAAAAAAGAGATTTTAAAAAGAGCACAAATAGAGTTGTATATATTTTCGGAGAATATGAATTACACCTACACAATGGTGAACTGGAATCGGGTAACAACCGATTCAGCGAACCAGTTCAGTTTATAGTTGAAAACCTTTTCAGGATAGTGAGTCAGTAGCTAACATTTGACATTTTAATATAACAATAAAGCAAACCGGCAGCTAACTCTAATGACAATGCAAAGAATCTCTTTTTAGAATTTAGAATATTATTATTAGATTAACTTTGCATGTTATTTGCTTTGTGGTTAATATCTACTAAAATAATACTTGTAAGTTGTATCTCAGAGGTTGAGACAATATATTTTTTTCTCATTATTTTATACTTAAGAATTAAAATATGTACGTGTTAATGATCGAGCTGTAGGACACACTGATTTCCCGTTATGTGATGTTGGTCGACTGTATGCTGATGGCGAAGCCTCATTGGAGAAAGAAGTGCTATTCATTCCCCAGCTAGTAGCAACAACATTACTTGGCTCTGAAAATAAAATTAAAAATTGACATCTATTTAAAAAATAAATAAATTAAAAAGATTTATTACAATTTCACAGACGTAACTCTGATATTTGGGTAGAAAGTTTCTTTTCTAACAGGATTGAATATATCAACTAATTAATAAAGGAAGTTTGCTTTAACTTGTGTTCAAAAAGATGTATCGAAAATTGTTTAGAAATAATACGTCAAGTTTGCAGCAGATCTGGTGTAGGGAGATTAATACAAAATAGTGAGAATATATTCAAAGCGCTTTCTTCCTCGAAGAGCGTATATACAGTTCAGTAGTTGGCAGTCTGGACCTGTATAGGTTAATTGAGATCTGTGGCGAAAATGTGACAGACCTACTATATAAACGAAATTATTATCTGGCAAATTAAATATTAAATTAGTAATTAATTATAGAATAAACTAGAAATTACTAAAAATTTTATAAATTAGTAAGATAAAAGCTTATACTGTTTGTATATTATTTAAAAATAAAAATATATATACTCAGTATTTTCCCATTACGAACCCATCACCCCCTTAGGAGTTTTATATCTTAAAATATATTTAATTTTCAACACCCGATACACGGAAGGTAATTTTTTATGGGGGGTGGGGGAGAAGGAGTGATTACCAACTGTTAAAGAAGATTGCCGATCACAAAATTCTAACTGAAAAATATAGAAATGCATTAAAAAAGAGATTTTAAAAAGAGCACAAATAGAGTTGTATATATTTTCGGAGAATATGAATTACACCTACACAATGGTGAACTGGAATCGGGTAACAACCGATTCAGCGAACCAGTTCAGTTGATAGTTGAAAACTTTTTCAGGATAGTGAGTCAGTAGCTAACATTTTACATTTTAATATAACAGGAAAGCAAACCGGCAGCTAACTCTAATGACAAGGCAAAGAATCTCTTGTTAGAATTTAGAATATTATTATTAGATTAACTTTGCATGTTATTTGCTTTGTGGTTAATATCTACTAAAATAATACTTGTAAGTTGTATCTCAGAGGTTGAGACAATATATTTTTTTCTCATTATTTTATACTTAAGAATTAAAATATGTACGTGTTAATGATCGAGCTGTAGGACACACTGATTTCCCGTTATGTGATGTTGGTCGACTGTATGCTGATGTTGAAGCCTCATTGGAGGAAGAACTGCTATTCATTCCCCAGCTAGTAGCAGCAACATTACTTGACTCTGAAAATAAAATTAAAAATTGACTTCTATTTAAAAAATAAATAAATTAAAAAGATTTATTACAATTTCACAGACGTAACTTTGATATTTGGGTAGAAGTTTTTTTTTTAACAGGATTGAATATATCAACTAATTAATAAAGGAAGTTTGCTTTAACTTGTGTTCAAAAAAATGTATCGAAAATTGTTTAGAAATAATACGTCAAGTATGCAGCAGATCTGGTGTAGGGAGATTAATACAAAATAGTGAGAATATATTCAAAGCGCTTTCTTCCTCGAAGAGCGTATATACAGTTCAGTAGTTAGCAGTCTGGACCTGTATAGGTTAATTGAGATCTGTGGCGAAAATGTGACAGACCTACTATATAAACGAAATTATTATCTGGCAAATTAAATATTAAATTAGTATTTAATTAAAGAATAAACTAGGAATTACTGAAAATTTTATAAATTAGTAAAATAAAAGCTTATATTGTTTGCATATTATTTAAAAATAAAAATATATATACTCAGTATTTTCCCATTACGAACCCATCACCCCCTTAGCAGTTTTATATCTTAAAATATATTTAATTTTCAACACCTATACAAAAAAAATCAAGAAATTGAAATTGAAATTGAAATATGAAATAATTGAAAGTCCTACTGAGGGTTTCATATACAAAAAATTATCAGGAACTAATAATCTTGATTACCTTGCATAAAAAATATTTAAATATAAAGATAATAAAAAAAAGGAAAAACTTCTTTACTTTTAATTTTGCTTAAATGATTTATTAATGAATATTTTCTATTATATTTTTAATTTCAAGGAAAATACATAAATAAAAAGGATGTTGAAAGATGCTCTCCAAAAAGCCAACCCAGCTCTATCACAGCAACAAGCTCCCAAGCTCCCAGCTGAAAAAATAAATGGGAGCCTTATAAAAGTTGGTACTTTAACCAAACTTCCTAAAACCTAATATTTTTTGGAAAATATTTGATGTTATATATATATGATGCACAACTTACAAGAAATGATTAAAAAGTTGCCTCAAAATTGTGATCCTTTCTATACTGTGCAAATAGGCCAAATGTGGCTATGAACCTTTAAATTATAAAATTTAATTAATAATTAACAGGAACTCTGCCTATTAAGGCATACTTTAAATAATTAAAGTGATCTAAGTAAGAGTAAATTAACAGCCTGATAAACTGCATCTACTTACCCAATAAAATGGTAGCCTTAAATCTTGCTTGCCTTTTTGACTCTCTTCTTTCCAGTTATTGTAAGTAAGCCTCTGTTCAAATGTTTTGACTCTTGCCTCTTCTGGCATTCATAGTATCTCAAACAGGAAAAAAGTGGAATTAATGATTTGTTGGCCAACATAAAATATTAAATATGAAATAAAACTGCAAACAGCATTGACGGTGGTATAGCTTAGTAGCTTAAAATTCTAGGTACAATCTAGGTACATGGCAGTTATAGATTTTGGAGTAGTAGGTTTTATCCATAAGTGACAGTTAGTGGAACAGGAGTAGCAGTAGCAATGACCGACTCATTTTGGGTCAGCTGATCATAGAATCAATTTTTTTATTTTCTTCCTTTTTTAATGGGAGCAGCTGGGTCAATTTATGATAGATAAACAAATGCTGCCTATCGTTGAATGGAAAAAGGTGGATATTTTTATTTAAGTTAAGTAATGAATGAGAAAAAAAAAATAAATGATAAGCAATTAAGTCGATTTTAATAATTTTATAAAAAA
>JABUQX010021570.1:0-7500 GCA_015478945.1 Trachelipus rathkii
CACAAAACACCAGGAGAGATGTTATTACGTAATGTTTCGAAAAGTAGGAAGGAGTTGAACAATTTCTCACTAGTATCTGATAACTCTAGTGAAAAAGGAACCACATCAGCTTCGTACCTGCTCGTTCTGTATGCATTGTTAGTTACTTTACTGTTGTCAAGTATGGAACTTTGTTATTGTTAGCAGTTTACTCGAGCGTAAGGTAATGTTAGGTTTTGTCCTTGTATATTATATTCTTAGTTCAGGTTATGGATCATGTGTTAGCTTTTATTGATGTGAAAACTTTATTAAGTTAGCATATATTCGTTTGACCAGTATGAATAATTAGGTTAGGTTATGGTAAAATTATTGTTAAATGTTACTTAATGTTAAATCGTAAAATGAACTATGTTAGAGATATAGTCTTGAAAAAGAAAGTGTGAATATGGGTCGTTCCGTATGCATGTTTAGTTAAATTACTGTTGTTAAGTATGAAACTTTGGTTTATGTTAACTGTTTATGTCGTATTTAAGGCTGGCTGTTAGGTTTGGGAAGGTGTTACATTATATCTTAGTTCCGGTTATATGCTTATGCTTTAATTGATGTGAAAACTTTGTTACGTTAACAAATATTCGTTGTCAGTAATGATAAATAGCTTAGGTTATGATAAATTTTTGTTAATGTTACTATGTATTGTAAATAACAGGATTGCTATGTTAGAGACATGTTTGAAAAAAGTGTGAATAGGCTACGGTCTGTATGCAACGTAGTTACTTTAATATGGTTAAGCATGGTAATCTTGTTAATGTCGCTGTTTATTCGTGTCTAAGGTCTGTTAGATTTGATGTTATACATTAGATTCTTACATCATGTTATTTTATGTTTAGCTTTATTGATATTGAAAATTTTGTTATCTCAACATATATTCAGGGGTAGTACTCAAAAGCAACATTTGTATGCTACGTTTATTCAAAATGATACTCGAAATATGACAGGAGTCAACAGATCAAATAATTCAATACCTCTGAAGATCAAGGTTGGGATCGGGCAGGGGGAGGGAAGGGAGGGGTTGGCTTGATTTACTTGATTTCACTGATTTACCGTTTTTAGGGTATGTAAAAAACCACAAATTTTTTACGTTATAAACATGAAGATGTGTAAAATTTTTAGTAAAAACAAAAAAGTTTTTAGAGAAATAAAATTAAAAATTAAAGTTTTTTTAAAAAAACAAAAAGTTTTAAAGAAATAAAATTAAAAATAAACAAAAGTTTTTAAAAACAAAAAGTTTTAAAGAAATGAAATTAAAAATAAATAAAAGTTTTTTTAAAAACAAAAAGTTTTAAAGAAAAAAATTAAAAATAAATAAAAGTTTTTTAAAAACAAAAAGTTTTAAGGAAATAAAATTAAAAATAAATAAAAGTTTCTTAAAAAAAAACAAAAGGTTTTAAAGAAATGAAATTTAAAATAATAAATAAACAAACACATCGCTATACTGATTTGTTAAATGAATATTTACCTTATCAGCTTCGTACCTGTTCGTTCTGTATGTGTTGTTAGTTACTTTACTGCTGTTAAGTATGAAACTTTGTTAATGTTAGCAGTTTATTCTTGCTTAAGCTGTGTTAGGTTTTTCGTTGTATGTTATCTTAGTTCAGGCTATGATATGTTAGCTTTATTGATGTGAAATCTTTGTTGCGTTAGCGTATTTTCGTTGGTCAGTATGATAATTACACAAAATTGTGGTAAATATTTGTTAAATGTTACTATGTTCGTGCAGAAATAATAATGATATGTTAGAGATATGTTTGAAAACGTGTGAATAGGTTACGTTTTGTATGCAACGGTAGTTACTTTAACTGTTGTTCAATATGGAACTATTGTCAATGTTAGCGATTTTATTATGCATAAGGGTATGTGGTTTTGTCGTTGTATATATTATTCTTACGGCAGGGTATGATCAAGTTACTTTATTGCATGTGAAAATCTTTGTCGCGTCGCGTATTTTCGTTGGTCAGTATGATCCTAGGTATAGTGTGATCGACGAATTTTAATTAAATGTTACTATCTCAATCAAAAAACTAATAATGATATGTTTAGAGATATGTTTGATAAAAGTGCTGGAATAAGTTATCGTATTGTAATGCAATGTAACGTTACTTTACAGTTTGTGTAAGTAGGACCTTTGTTAATGTTAGAAGTTTATTCGTATGTTGTTGTATGTTGTTTTTTGTTGTTGTATGTTGTGATTCTAAAGTTCAGGTTATGATATGTTACGCTTTATTGACGTGTAAATCTTTTGTTTCGTTAGCGTATTTCGTTGTCAGTAATGATAATTACACAAGATTCGTGAAAATTTTTGTTAAATGGTTACCTAATGTTAATGTAAAAAATATAGTGATATGTTAAGAAAAAGTGTTAAGTAGATACGTTCTGCGCTCTAATGTTAGTTACTTGTCTATTGTTAAGTATGGAACTTTGTTAATGTTAAGCTGTTTTGATTCATGTTTTAAGAATGTGGGTTAGGTTTTGTGATGTACATTTTATTCGTAGTTTCAGCCGTGATGCGTATTTTGCTCTTATTGATGTGAAAACTTTTTACGTTTAGCATATATGCAATTTGATTCTGTATGATAATTACACAAGATTGTAATAAATTTTTGTTAAATGTTACGATGTAATGTAAACATTACAGTGATATGTTAGATAAAAAGTGTAATAGGTTACGTTATGCGCTCCAATGTTAGTTACTTTTACTGTTTTTAAGTATGGAACTTTGTTATGTTAGCTGTTTATTCATGTTTAAGATGTGTTAGGTGTGAGTGTACATTTACTTCGTAGTTCAGGTGATGCTAAGTTTGCTTTATTGATGTGAAAACTTTTGTTACGTTAGCATATTTCATTGATCAGTTATGATCATACACAAGATTGTAATAATTTTTTGTTAAATGTTACTTATGTTAATGTAAAATATCAGTGATATGTTCGAAAAAAGTGTAAGTAGGCTTACGTTCTGCGCTCAATTGTTAGTTACTTTACGTTGTTAAGCATGGAACTTTGTTAATGTTAGCTGTTTATTCATGTTTAAGATGTGTTAGGTTGTGTGATGTACATTATATTCGTAGTTCTGAATGTGATGCTATGTTTGCTTTATTGACGTGTAAATAACTTTGTTACGTTAGCATATCTTCATGATCAATATGATAATTACACAAGATTGTAATAAATTTTTGTTAAAATGTTACTATGTTAAAGTAAAAATATCAGTGATATGTTCGAAAAAGTGTGAAGTAGGTTACTTTCTGATCGCTCATGCTCGTTCCTTTACTGTTGTTAAAGTGATGGAACTTTGTTAATGTTAGCTGTCTATTCATCGTTTTAAGATGTGTTAGGTTTGAAGAGTGTAAATTATATTCGTAGTTCAGGTGATGCTTTGTTTGCTTTATGATGTGAAACTTCGTTACGTTAACATATATTCATTGATGAGTATGAAGTAATCAGCAAGGTTATGATAAATTTCGTTAACATATTCACTATGTTAATGTAAAAATATCCAGAATTGGGGTAGGGAGGGGGAGGGAGGGGGTAGGGGTGGGGTGGTTGGTGATTAACTGATTTACAGGTTTAGGGTATGCAAAAACACAATTTCTTAATTTATAAATATGAAAAGCGTAAATTTAGTAAAAACAAAACTGTCTCTAAAGCATAAAAAACAGAATAAATGAAAGTTTTGTGTTATGTATAAACAAAATATGACATGAATCATAGATCAATAGATCACGGGGGGGGGGGGGGGGAGGCTGGGGAGGCTAAAGAGGCTCAAGAGGCTCAAAGAGGCTCAGGAGGCTCTAGAGGCTGTTTGATTTATATATAAAACGTAAATATAGTTCTTTTTTAAAACGGTTGAGACAATGTTTTAATCGTTTTTTTTTTTTTTTTTTTTTTTTTTTTTAAATTTTAAATTTCTAAAAAAAAAAAATTTAAATTTTTATTTTATTTTTTAAAAAATATTTTTTTTAATTAATTTTTAAATAATAAAAAAAATTTAATTTTTTTTTATTTTTTTTTTTATTTATTTTTTTTTTTTTTCTGTATCGAGGATTCATCATAAGAAAGATGTTTACCTTTAGTTTTCGGTCGTCGTTCTATGTCAATATTTCAGGTTTGAGGGCGCTGGTGACCCCCTTTTGGGTGTATACGGCATTTACCCATATCATGATGTGGGCATCTTATGTGAAGATTGACATACTGAGTTTCAGCCTTCTACGTCAATATTTTAGGTTTGAAGGCCAGAATCCGCAATAGGTGCTAACATATGGTGCAGAAAAATTTTTACAATCTTGTGTGGGCTCATACTGATCAAATGAATATAGCCTAACGTAACAAAAGTTTTCACATCACTGAAAGCAAACATTAGCAATCAACCTGAACTACGAGCATAAATGTACACTCACAAACCTAACACATCTTAAACATGAATAAACAGCTAACATTAACAAAGTTCACTGCTAACCAACAGTAAAGTAACTAACGATGAGCGCATAACGTAACCGTACTTACAACTTTTTTCTAACATATCAACTGATATTTTTACATTACCATAGTAACATTTACAAAATATTTAATTACAATCTTGTGTAATAATCATCTGAAATCATTGAATATTTATGCTACGTAACAAAGTTTCAGACATCACATAAATGCAAACATAGCATCACCTGAACTACGAATATAATGTTACACTCACAAACCTAACACATCCTAAACATGAATAAAAACTGTAACATTAACAAAGTTCCTACTTAAGAAACAGTAAAGTAACTAACATTGAGCGAAGAACGTAACCTTTACACTTTTTCGAACATATCACTGATATTTTTACATAACAAGTGAACATTTAACAAAAATTTTTACAATCTTTGTTGTAATTATCCATTACGATCATGAGATATATTGCTACACGTAACAAAGTTTTCACATCAATAAAAGCAAACATAGCATCAGCTGAACTACGAATTAATGTACAACGACAAAACTAACACATCTTAAACATGAAAAAGCAGTTAAACATTAAAAAGTTCCATACTGAACTAATAAGAAAAGTAACTACAGAGCGCAGAACGTAACCTACTTAGACTTTTTCTAACATATCACTGATAATTTTTACATTCACATAGTAACAATTAACAAAATTATCACAATCTTGTGTAATTATCATACTGAACCAACGAAAATATCGCTAAACGAAACAAGATTTCACATCAATAAGCTAAACATATCATAACCTTGGAACTTAAAATATTGTGTACAACAACAAATAACCTAACATACCTTATGCATCGAATAAACATCTAACATTCAGCAAAATGTGTGGTTCGTGGGGTTTGGGGGTGGTCCATACTTAACACTTAAAGTACACTTACATTGCAGATACAATACCTAACTTATTCACCACTTTTTCAGACATATCTCTAACATATCATTATTATTTTTGCAAATGACAGACGTAACATTTAATAAAAATTCGTCCAAGTCAACCAATACCTAGGTATCATACTGAACCAACCGAAATACGCTAACGCGACAAGATTTCACATTCAATAAAGCCTAACATATCATACCCTGACCTAAGAATCATATAATGTACAACGACAAAACCAACATATCCTATGCAATGAAATAATGGCTTAACAATTGACAAAGTGTCCATACTTTAACAACAGTAAAGTAACTACCGTTCGCATATAAAAACGTAACTTATTGCACACGTTTTCAACAGTATTCTCTAACAGAAATTCATTTATTATTATCGCAGATTAACACGGTAATATTTATCATCACCGTACCTAATTTTCATACTAATCAACGAATATATGCCAACGTAACAAAGTTTTTGCCTTAACAAAGCTACATAACATAGTCTGAACCAAGAATAAAACATACAACGAAAAACCTAACACAGCCTTAACAAGAAATAAACTGCTAAAGTTAACAAAGTTTCCATACTTAACACATAAAGTAAGCTACCAACGCTACAGAAACGAACAGGTACGCAAGCATTTAACTAACTCAGTATAGCGATGTGTTTTGTTTATTTATTTTTAATTTTCATTCTTTAAAACCTTTTTTTTTTTTTAAAAGAAACTTTTATTTATTTGTAGTTTGTATTTCCTTAAAACTTTTAGTTTTTAAAAACTTAAAAAACTTATTTAATTTTTAAATTTTTTTTTTTAAACTTTTGTTTTTTAAAAAAACCATTAGTTATGTTTGATTTTGCATTTCTTTAACACATCTTGTTTTTAAAAACTTTTTGTTTATTTTTAATTTTAATTTTATTTCTTTAAACTTTTTGTTTTTTAAAAAAAAATTTAATTTTAATTTAATTTCTTTAAACTTTTTTGTTTTTACTAAAAAATTTTACACTCTTCATGTTTATAACGTAAAAAATTTGTGGTTTTTACATACCCTAAAAACGGTAAATCACTGAATAAGAAAGATGTATACAAAGTTTCGTCGTTCTATGTCAATATTTCAACGTCTTTGAGGGACGCGGTGACCCCCTTTGGGGTGGTATACGGCATTTAACCCATATATGATGTGGGTATCTTATATGAAGGTTGTAATACTGTCAGTTTCACGCTTTCTACGTCAATATTTATTGTTTGAGGGGCTAGCATCCCCCCATGGGTGCTCACTACAATTCTCAACACTCAGCTCAGCACTGATAGCTTTATTAAGAAAAGTATGTATACCCAAGTTTTCGTCGTTCCTACTGTCAATATTTCAGGTTTTGGGGGGCAGTTACCCATCTGGGGCGCACACGGTTATCTTAAACCCCGGGGTGCACTCTAAGATACATTCTTAAGGAAGGGTGTATATCTGAGTTTCATCCTTTACGCCAATATTCAGGGTTTGGGGTCTAGTCCAACACAAATGGGGTCTCCTCGGTCATTTTACCTCTGTTACACCTAAGATACATCGTAAGGAGGCTGTATATCAAGTCTTCGTCGTTCTACAGTGTCGATATTTCAGGTTTGGGGGCCAAGTTACCGCACCTGGGGCCCCTACGGTTATTTCAACCTCAGGGTGCCATCTATGATACATTCTTAGAAGTTGTATACTGAGTTTCATCCCCTCTATCGCCAATATTTTCAGGTTTGGGGCGCCGTCCCACAAATGGGGTCCTCCTCGTCATTTTACCCTCGGATACACCTAGATACATCGTAAGGAGGCTCGTATATCATGTCTTCGGTCGTTTTCTATGTCGATATGTTCAGGTTTTGGGGCCCGTTACGCATCTGGGACCCACACGTTTATTTTTAACCCCGGTTGCATCTGAAGATTGCACCTAGAAGGATGCTATACCAATTTCGTCACTCTACGTCAATTATTTCAGGTTTGGGGGCCGTCCCCCAAATTTGGTCCCCATGGGTCGATTTTACCTAGGTTACACCTATAGATACAGCTTAAAAAGGCTGTATACCATGTTTCGTCGTTCTACGTCGATATTTCAGGTTTGGGCGG
>JABUQX010021570.1:17500-19636 GCA_015478945.1 Trachelipus rathkii
CCTGTTCATTAAAATATTCACTGTTTAAACATATCAAATAAGTTTTGTATTAAGCATAATATAATTATTAAAACATTTTATGCTTTAATTAAACACGTACATTTAATATCACTCATGTCAATCTATAACTAACAATATTTCAAAGTTTCTTAAAACTTCTATTATAAATCATATCTTCGAACAAAGAATTTATTATTATTCTTACCTGTTAATACTTTTGTTTGTAATTTATAACTATCAATTAATAATTTTTACTAAATTTTTACGAAATTTTTATTAACAACATATATTTTACGTACGTTAAAGCAATAAATCAGTAAATCAGTAAGGCAAGAACCTAGCATCCCTCTACCACCGAGTATAACACGGTTTTTTCTATTGACTTACTGCTTTACATCATCTTTAAGCCCATATAATAAGTATGAAATAGCAACTACTTGAGTTATTGAATCTTTATAACATTATTTTTATTAAAATTCATTCTATGTTTTTATTTAAAATGAACAATTATTCACTTACATTTATATTATTAATTCAATGTTAACTAAAAACGTTTTATGTTTTTTAATAATTTGGAATTTGTACAACTTTTAATTGAATGGCAAAAAATTTAAATTATACAATCTATGTATCATTGACAATCCCAATACGAGAAACACAACAAAGCGCACTCTTTACAGATACGAAACTGACCTTTGTAAAATGTTTTGAAATAACTACTTTAGGCTAAAATTTAGGCCTAAATTTAGGATAATCCTTTTTGTACCCGGGGGATTAAAGCCTAATACCAGGTCAAAAAGGTAATTCCAGTATAGACAAAATCGAGAATCAATGTTATTATTATTTTTAATTAATATGATATTTCAAACTGAAAACATGCTGGATCGGTAAGATCTTTTAAGCAGGTAAGAAGGAAATGCTTCCTTTGTGAATTGGATGGAGTAAATATCCTTGAATCTCTGATACCTGACCGCGCATGGTGATTGGTCGGATCTTGAATTTTTATTTTATCGGCTTTTTGGTTTAGGTATGGTATAATCATGATTTTTGTCATATCCTGAGCCCTTCCTGTGATTATATGATAAATTAAACTTATTTTTTTTAAACTTGTTATTTGAGCAGGTGTGTTTTATTTATCTTTTAGACCTCAAACTCATTTTACAAAAATCAAGTGTTTTTAGCTGTTAAGTCGTGCCCAATTTCTCTATTTGTATTAAAAGTGTTTTAATTTTTTACAAGAGTATATATCATTTTATATATACGAATCATTGGAGGAATCAATTATTAAAATTTCACGTAGAATAGATAATATTAATTCACTACGATTAATTAGATTTATAGTAGATCACGTGAACCCAACGCAAGAGCGCCCGCAAGCGACTGACCCGGTGCGGAACGCGACGCTGAAATCCCGCCGGCGGTAATACTATTACTACGCGTCGGAAAATAATTTTCTTTATGGAAAAAAAAATATGCGTTGTAAACTTTCATTACATCATTTTGGTATTTTAAATATACCCGTTTCCTATATATGAGTCGTTCATTTTATTTCTTACCTGAACATTTTTAATTTTATTTATAGAATACCATTCCTGGTACATTTCTTGAAAATACATTTTAGTTGTTCGAAAAGAACAATTTTGTTTTGTACGAACAACAAGTTTGTTTATTTTTCCTAAAGTTAATAATTCCTTTTTTAATTTATAGAAAATAGCATTTCACTGGTAAAGTTTCTTGAAAAAACATTAGTTTTCCAAAAGAAACTATTTTGTTTTGTAGAAAAACAGTTTGTTTATTTTTCTAAACGGTTATATTCCTTTTTTTATTTATTAGAATAATACCATTTCACTGGTAAAGTTTTGAAAAAACATTTTAGTTTTTCGAAAAACATTTTGTTTTGTAGAAAAACAGTTTGTTTTATTTTTCCTAAAGTTATAATTACATTTTTATTTATAGAAAATACCATGTTCACTGGCAAAATTTCTTGAAAGAATCAGTTTAAGTTTTTCTAAAAGCAACATTTTGTTTTTAGAAGAAAAGAGGGGAGGAGGAGAGGGGAAGAAGTTGAGAGGGAGAGTAGAAGGAGGGTGGAAGGGAGGGAGAAAGAGAGAAGGGAGGAGAGGAGGGGATGAGGGA
>JABUQX010021571.1:0-7500 GCA_015478945.1 Trachelipus rathkii
GGGGATGAGAGAGTGGCAATAGGTCTCGTGAGATTGGGTCGTTTCGTGAATCGAAAATCTTTGAGCTAGAGAGGAAGCTTGGAGAAGAAAAAAATTGGTAAAACAATCTAACAGTAGTCTCAATTAGCCGTTTTAAAAATAACCCTACTTGTCTATGAGTTAACGGTAACCTGTCCAACGATTCTGATGTCCCTGATGAATTCCGGTGATTCGTCACCTGTATTACCTGATGATGGCCTACTGTTTCTGGTGCTCACATTTGCATTCACTATTATGAGGATGTTTACTTTTTCTGAATTCTTCTCGCTCTAGCCGGCAATTTTGGTTAAGCTTTTTGGGTTCCGCAAAAATGAACAGTTTCTCTTGCAAACCGTTCGTAAACTAAGGCGAAATCTAATTTTTGATCTGATTAATTGGCAATTATCCAGTGATGTATTGAATATAATTTTTTGTTTTTTTATTTTCAAAAGCTTTTTAGTTTCATAGAAGTGGTATTTTTTGCTATTTCATCAAAATAACGCTTCACAGTTCGTCTGCTTTTCTGTTTTAGTTCACATTAAATATTCCATGTAAGTGCCAATTGCTTTGCTTCAAGGAATAATTCGGAGAAGTTTCTCCTCAAAAATGTCGTAATTCTTCATGGCGTGAGCTCAGGAAGAAACATGCTTTATGAAGATCAGCTGACTTATTTTGTGCAGCACTTTCAAAGCTCTGCATAATGTTCCTAATGACGAGGGGCCTTTCATAGGGGGCTGTCGCAGGTTTAAGTTGTGTGGGGAGCGGTAGGGAGGAGCGATGCCCCCTTTTATATTCCTAGGAGGGGTCCCTGGATGGATCCTGATGCCCCTAGTAATTGATCCTGATGTGTACGCTTGAATTGTGCGCCTGAATGATCGTGATGGTCTCCTGATGACCTGAAGCCCTGATGACCTGAATTCTCTGGATGACCGCTTAGATGAAACCCCCCTGATGTCGCTGACGCACGTTCATGTACATATTGAAAGTTTTATTTCCTCACAAAGGGGCGAATACCGATTGTTTTTCCTGAATGTCCCTGAAGGTGCCTGATGTCCTAATAGGTATCGTGACTATGCTCTCATATTGCGGACAGTCCCTCAAATTCTTTTTGATAATCCCTTTCTATTTCGCTTGCCACGCTAATCTCCTTTTAGTAGGTTGCCCTTGTTCGCCACTGAGACCTTTGCACGAACGGAGGTACACCCTCCCCAGTAAGAAGCTTTCCCCGCGTATAAAGAAACAAGACGTACGATTGCTGTGGAGAACGATCACTATACTTTACAATGCCTTCGACTAACTTCGCGCTTATTAAGGTTTAGATGATAACATAAATTAGACCTGGAATAAATCAATTGCAGCAATACAAGATGATGAACCAGTAGTTATGAACACATTATCTTATATAAGAAGTGTCCCGGCACTTCATTGTACGTACGTATCAAGGGAACATTCGCTACTGTGCACAGACTATGATTCCTTTTTTTTTCTTTATATATGCGTTGTCTTCTGTAGTCCAGTGTACTGTCCACTCATATTCAGAACCGCGCCATCCCTGGTACCGACTTGCATCCCCTCGATTGCGAGTTTTCCGGCTTTCACAGGAATATTGCAAGAAGTCATCTCCCTCCTGTTTCTGTGGCAGGAGTGAAAGTATAAATATAACAGATGTAGAATAGTGTATATATCGTTCATAGTGCACCGAATTTCTAGACTTATGAATATTCGATTTCAACTAGATGAGAGACTTTATAAGGCGAGAAAACACAAGTACAAAAAACGGACTAGCAAGTGATATTACTGGGCTACGAAGCAATATAGTTCCACCAGTTCTGAAAGATTTAAGAGAAGAGGTGCATTTTTTTTTTCTCACTTGTCTGTATTGTTCATGATCTAATACGATACTAAACTGGATTGGCTTCTAATTAATTATTATGAAAAGAGGGAGTTATCATTTGTGTTACATTGAATCTTATCCAATTATAAGGTATATTATATTTATTATTAGAAATATAAATACGGTATGTCTGAGAGGGTTATTCAACTGTCATAATTATGATAAGATAATATTCGCCTAACTGAGAACAATTTAGTGACAAGTAAACTATAATGCTATTTATAAGAAAAATCCATTTTTGTATTTTTTCATGACTGTATAAGGTTATTTAAAGGTCACAATCTATAGTAACTTTACTTTTCTTAGGTTTGCGACTAATGTAACACTTAAACGACGCAACTCTTTGGGATGATGTAATATATATGAAGTTGGTCAGTATCTTTCAGAGAATGGGATGATAGAGGCAAAAATCCGACACCATCCGAATAGTCGGGATACAAGCTTCGGAGGGCAAAATTTGTGCATTTTTCAGTTGATGCAAGTACTCTGAGCGAAGCCAATTAAGAAATATCTGTTATTTTCTCTATGACCACGAAATAGTCAGATATGAATTCCGACCTATTTTGCTAAGCAGAAATAACTCAGGACTCCTAACGATCAGCCACAATGCCGGTAACAAATAAAATAATAATTTACTTTCTGCTTACAATTTTTTTCCTGTATGTTTCCTAATGGGTATATAATATTATACCGAGAGTTGATACAAAAAACTAGCAAATAAGATATTTAAATATTATTTTCTTAATTCGGCGGGCGATCCGAACCCACTAATTGGTAAATTATAATATAAATACATTTATGAATAAAAGACTTGGGGTAATGTATTATAAGTATGTATGATATTGGTGAGCTACAACATTTTTCCCTTGTTTTATAATAATTCACTTACTAAAGCCGCCACTGCCTTAATTTGGGGTACACACGAAATGACCTCATTACGTTCTCGTTACAAAACATTATATCACTTTAAGTATATGCAGGGAGCATGTTTTCTTCGGACTTTTTTGTGTTTGAAAATCAGACCATAAGTTAGCTCCACATATTAAAAAGCAACAGAGTAAAACGTATATATTGATTCGGGTAGCAGAAGAGCTTTGGCATATCAAAACTAAAAGCCAAAGGAGATAATTTGCTAAATTATAGATCATAGTTGAATAATATTCTTTCGATTCAGATTCTCGATTATCCTTGGAGCGAAGCCCACCATTAAGGATGTAAGAAAGCTTGCAAGAAGTTGACTCTGCGCCTTCGATACTTGCAATTCTCTAAGGAGTTTGGATTGCCTCGATATCTCCCCCAAGCCGGAGTTTTGGCAATCTATCGCGAGAAATTGATCTCTGATTCTTAAAGAGTGCCACTCCTCCAGGAAAGGGACGCAAAGTGGCGTTCGGCCGTCACTTCGGTTCTAGCTTGGGAGACCTACGGCCTAATTGTATTGCGCTTAGGGGAACCTTTTCGCGCCAGGGTCAGCTTAAGAAAAGACGGCATAAGGGAAACCAAATCCTTGGAATATGAATCTATCTTTCTAATGGGAGTTTTATTTTTTTATTCTACGAATAGGGTTCCCCGTGTAGCCACGAGGTTAGGGTAGTCTCATTCGTGCCGAGAGTAGCTCTTCAACCTTGAGCTACCTACTATGCCCGGAAAATTCTCCGATAGTCTTTTTAATCGGTCGGTTATCCAATTCTTTTTGATCTCCTATTCCTTATATACACAACAAAGTTATCTTGTGTATACTACTCTAACTATTCAAAATAAGAGTAGAGTTTTCACAGAGCTCCGCACATGGGTAAGCTCGAGCTAGAGGGTTACTGCAATTCCAATACAATCAATAGTATATAAAACATCGGAGATGGGTAATTTTCAATGATGACTTCTTCTCTGTCGTTGGACAAAAATTGAGGTACCTCACGAAGATTGCGTTCAGTAAAAGACGACTTTAGATCCCAGTACACCCTACTTTGTTTTATGCCGACACTGAGTCGAACCTTGACACAGTTTTAACTGCTTTTGGTCTTTTTTGGCGATATCCACCCCCGGGTGGGGCATGCAGATTCAGCAATTAATCCCACTCTCGTTTAATCCAGGAACAACCTTCGGCGCGCACACTTATTTTCTATTGATTTAATTATATATATAGGCGCTTTTGCCTTAGCCGGGTAAACTTATAACCGATAACCAAAAGTCGACGGCTTAGTCCTTGAGAATATGTGTAGACCATGACTAGTAAAATCGCGAACTATACATATGCAGATATTAATACCTCCGTCGCTATATATATGGTTGTCATTACCAGATGATAGATATGCATAATCAAGGGTGACCATTTACGACCGATAACTATTACGATTACACTAGAACTTGAACGACTATTATGATATATACTTAATTATATATAATTAATTATTAATATATATATATATATATTATATATATATATATATATATATATATATTATATTTATTAAGATATTAATAATAGTGCCTTTTAAAATCCATAAGACACTTAGTACGGAATAAGATGTTATTCGGTATACTAAAGGATATTACGTTATTCTATACCAGTATATGTTTAACATTCTAGATCTGGAAGAATAAAAAACTTATGAACACCTATGCACGGAAATATTGTTATCGATTCCAAAAGATAAATATTATTGTAGTATGAGTATGTGTAATAACAATAAACCACTCTTCTAATACAATCGAATCCATGATAAGTCCCAAGGATTCTGTGTTCGTTCGTTTAGGCTGCAAATTTATGTGGAAGTCTATTCAGAGATGATCATTGTTCTTCATACATCGCCCATAAAACTAAACTGTAATTCATTCATGATGCTTTTCACTAATACATTGTATCTGATGTCTTCATACAATGATTGCATCATGGTCCTGAACTATTTTTTCAGAACCTCTCACATGTAATACTAGCATTATACATCTTCCTTAAATGTTTATATAAGTATCTTTAGGTCTTTTATTGATTGTAAGGTGACCTATTGACAGTTCCACACATATTAATCATATTTATACACGATTCCGCATCTTCCTAGCTATCCATTAAGTGTCCATGATCTTACAGTGGCATATCAAAGGAAACCAGTGATATGGGATATTGATTTGAACATTCCAGCTTTTAATCTGTTATTCATACTCTGGTAAAGGTTACCTTGTAATCGGGAACTTCATCTATTTCACTCAGTTATCAAGAAATATCATGAATCTGTTGTCACAAATATAATGCTTCTTCTTTTACCTTAAATAAGTAAGTTCATTTAAATTTAAATACGTGCAATATTGGCTGTGTAAAGCGAATGCAGATGAGGGATGTTCTTAGTTGTTGATTGAATCGTTCAGCTAATGCATTTATGGGAAAATTATGTAAAATCACATTTAGTAGCATTATGTTCCGCAGCGAGTATCTTGCAATATTCGCATCTTGATGATTAAGTTCCCATAAACTCTTATCACTACACATTATCTCCTATCTTACTCCCGTGTTGGTGTAATTCTGTTGCAAATTTTCCTCCAAAGAGCTGGGAGACATAACTTAGCGATGAATGCATACTCTGGGTTCTTCTTGATATTGGTTTTAATCCGAGCCTCGACAACCTTCTTTTTTCTTGAAAGCAGCACGAATCTTTAAGTTTTTTTTCTTCAAAATCAGGGTCGTCTTCATGAATATTATTAGGAGGCCCTGATGCTTCAGTCTTTACTTTTAAGAAATGGTTGACAAATAACCTTATTCCACAAGAACTCTTTTCTATTAAATACCCATACTTCAAAATATCTTAAGTATTTATACCCAATATCCAATGCTAACGTTAAATTTACAGGAGTTTTGTGTATACGCCCCAACGTCTAACAAAGCACGTTTCATTTCATTTATGAATGCCATTTCTCACATCCTTTTCTCTACAGCATTTATCACATAATGGAAACATTAGTTTCTTTCTACTCCCGTTCAGGTAAGACAGGAATGTATAGATTTTGAGGTGGAAGGATCTTAATATATGCAGTTCCAAAATATTTGTCACTGATTCCTTTCTAAAAGACTCAGATATTCAGGTATTTGTCCAACCTAATAGTTTTTTTCAAGGAAGGTCCGCAGGGATACTTCATTCGTTTCTGTACAAAAGGATAGAGAGATGTATAATCTAAATACATTATCTTTTTTCCTTCAGCTGTGGATAATAATGTACGAATGGTTCAGTACGACCTCCAAACAACTGATTTGTTTCTATTTACAAGTCCTATTGTTAAGCCAGCATCGTTGCTTATACGCTGTACATATTCTTTAACAGTTATGTCTTTATCTATATGATCAGGGTCTTTGAATTGTTTCTTCTTTCTGTGCTATCCACGTCGCAACTCCCCACGACTCTGAACCGACATTATAAATTCAATTTTCTCTGTACAACATTTTCTTGTTTCAAATGGTTAGTAGTGTAAACGATTAAGATCTAAAAGATTGATAATTACATGAAGTGTTCCTTTTTCCTTTATTACAGTTTCTTTTAATGGTCCATGCCATGCACATCCATGATACAAAAATGCTGTTTTTACTCCATTTACATATCCGAATCCATCAGGTATAATAACATAGCCATTTATTTTTATTTTTTGAAGCGTGTTTCTCTCCCCCATTGCGCGCATGTCTTATACTTGTATTATTTAATATTTCTCCTGATACATAATCCAACGAATAGCTTCATATGTGAAGGGTTTTGGATTTTCTCTCTACCTAGAATAGTAATTTTTCCTTCAGGCATGAATACATTTTTATAGATTGTGTATATCATGGAAATTGCGTTCCTTGTGCAATTCCACAAAAGGAACAGTCTATATTAAAATGATCAAAATCTTTTTACAAACTATGATCGTACTGGTCCAATACAGTCCTGCGTACAATTTAACATCTTAGAACTTCAATACTCTTTCGGCATTCTTCAAAAATACTGTATTCTTTATTCTCAAAGGCTATTATAGATTCCTTGAAAATCTTGCCTCTCTACAACCGACATTTTTACCATTTCAAAAAAGTTCCTTGTCGGGAATAAGTCCTTTGTAATGTAAAGTTTCCTCTATTTAAAAATGTATAAGGGAAGAATCCTTTGGTCAGGTTTTTATCGTTGATTCCATGCATCCTCAGGCATGCTTTCCAACGCAACAGGGTGGTGAAAGCAATGTATCTTAAATACTCATATGCCGTTGGAACCAAGATGATGATTGATTTATTACCTCTTTTTATGGAACTGCTACTGATAGCTTCGAGACTTGGGAGATTGAGTCAGTAAGGGATCATATATAGCTGATGGTCAAACTTGCCCCTTCCCATGTATGGGCGGCAAACAACTTACTTTTTGATTTATCATTCTTCTCTGAAAATTCCATTATGAAATCTAATGAACTGATTTACAGGAGATTTTTCATCATCTATTTTAAGAATGTTCCTTGTGTACGTGGTCCCACTAGTGCTTACATACAGTTCTCACTCTTTGTCTGTGCATGTCATCGCATTCATCTGGCTTACTAATAAGTATGGTTTAACTTTAAATATTTTTCTTCTTCCTGTTAACAATTAGATC
>JABUQX010021571.1:12500-15486 GCA_015478945.1 Trachelipus rathkii
GATTTCCATTCTTATGGAATGGGTGAGGAAGAGGCCCACGTTTTCCGTAGATGAGGCGTTGAGTCTGATTTTACGCCCGATGGGTTGGACGACGAATTTAGCAGCGACAACGACGAGGATGATGTTTCATTTGCCTCAATTCCGGAGGACATTGGCGCGCTCTCCGATTCTGAAGTAAACCAATGCTTACAAGCTTTGCAAGCATCGCAACGGCTTTTCACAGAAGACAGAGAGAAGAGCGACGACGACGAGGACATTCCTACTCCAGCTCAAAAGAAGCGCAGGTCTAGTTTCCACCTTGTTTGGAGGAATGTAGACCTTACTCAGCCCGCTGATATCACATGGAAAGACAGGGACCAGTATGTGACAAAGTGGGTGTATAAGGTGGTAACCAGAGCTGGGGCTAGTGATTTTGTGTCTGATATGATATTTTACGTAGGTAAGGGGAGTGTCATTGACAATCGCAATGTTGGCGTCTCCTCTTCGTGTGTTGTTCAGCTGACTGAGAATGTCCCGAAGCATAAGAATTATAAGATCTATTTTGATACCTAGTTATAGCCGATGCTATTTATATGATATATGGTTAAGGTTATTAAGCGGACATATATATATATATATAGTTATTATTATTACAGCATATAGCATATTGTTGGATATGTTGGTTGGTTATTATTACATGGCTAAGCAGTTATTGGTTATTTGCTGCTGGCTGGGCTGCCAAGGCTGGCTGGCTGGGTTGCTATGCTGGCAGCAGCAAACACGCTGCTGGTTGCTGGCTGCTGGCATTACGCTGGCTATACATACGTGGCTGTTGTTGGTCGGCATGGCATGTTATGGCTACACAGCGTGGCTACAGTTGTTATTGCTGGGTTATACATACATATATATATATATATATACATATACATATATATTATTATTTATTATTATTATTATTATTATTATTATTGGTTATTATTATTATTATCATGTTATAAATATATATATTATTATATATTACATATATATATTATATATATATATATATATTATTATATATTATATATAAGAAAGAAGAAAGATATATATATTATTATATATATTATTATTATTATTATTATTAATATAGGTATAAATTATTGTTAAATATTATTATTATTGATATATTATTATTATATACATATTATGTTATTATATATATATAGCATATATATAATTTATACATATACATATATATATATATATATATATATATATATATTATATATATATATTATATAAAATATATAAATAATATATATATATTGTTATTACATACATATTAGCAGCGTTATATGGAAGGTTGTTGGCTATTACAGTTATTATTGGTTACTATATATATTGGTTATACATATATATATTATTACATATATTGTTGGTTAGAGTGGCGCTAAGGATATGATACATAGTTATATTTATATATATATATATGCTATATATATATGGAGAAAGAAAATATGATAATAATTTTATATTTTTTATGTCTTTATACCATTTTATACACTGAAATAAACACATTATATATAAAAAATTATTTTTACATATTCCCCCTTTGTTGCCGGATGAGACGATTCCATCGCACTTTGTATTTTGACCTTCTATATATATTTTTTTATAAACCAAGTGTACAAATGTGTTGTACTAGAGGGGATAAATATGTTAATACCACAAGACAAGAAAGCTTTCTTCCTGCTTTTTTACTAAGGATACCCTTGCAGTTAATTAACATGTCATGTACCAATTCGCATGTCCCGAGTCTGACTATACGTCGACTTATATTGGTTACACTACTAATAGATTAACAGATAGGGCATACCAGCACCGCTTTAAACCCAGTAAAATATATGAACATTTATTCACTGAACATAACAAGACAACTGAGCCTGTTACTTCATACTCATTTAAAAATTTTGCACTCATCATGTGAAGCAAAAAAAAAAAAAACCGAAAATGACTTAGGCCTATTTCATAAAACATCTAAAAATTCCGAATGTAACATAAAGCCCAACGTATTGTCCCTTAAATAATGGTCACACACACACACACGATAATAATAATAATAATAATAATAATAATAATAATAATAATAATAATAATAATAATAATAATAATAATAATGAAACTCTCTTAAAAATGAATTGCATTTTTCAGTTATCTTTAGCATATATTTGGTAAATAAGCAATTTTATAGGCTAAATTCAGATATTTGAATTTAAATATATTAACTATTTTACTTAAAAATATACATTAAGAACAAGTACTGCTTTTATTTAATTTTTAATAAAACGAATGTTCTATAGAGAGAGAGAGAGAGTACATATATATATATATATATATATATATATATATATATATATATATATATATATATATATATATATATATATATATATATATATATATATTTTATATATATATATATACATATCGACATATATATATATATATATATATATATATATATATATATATATTTGTCCTTGTGCGCCATTCTGCGAGAGTGTTCTTCCGTATCCTGTAAGAATGAATAATTTTATATGCATTCCTACCATTCTATATGATAATAAAGTAAACATGGAATATTGATTACTTTGACTTGGAGAGGCTTGAAGTGGTGTAAAAATTTTTAAGGTATAAATAATGTAGATAACTATTGCCTCTACACTGTCAATTTAAACCATTCACTTTCCACTACATTCATTCAAACACACGATTCACTATTAATCATGACATACTTTAATTTCAATCATAACCTTTAACGAACTTAAACATCTAATTAACGCAGTCCACTCAAATTCACTGTTAATCTAATCATATAGGCATGCTACAAGAGGTACATGAAATCAAAATTCCACACACACACACACACACTGAAGCGGCCGCACGAAAAACGCGAAAGTGTTTCACGATAAATGCGAAAACGGATTGATACCCTACCTGATAATTGAGCGAAGTACAATTTGAGCCG
>JABUQX010021572.1:0-5000 GCA_015478945.1 Trachelipus rathkii
ATATATATATATATATATATACATATAAATATAGACATATAAATGCTACTAAATAGATATATATGGACAAAGTCTACCTATTGACCTTTTGATCTAAAGTAAATTTTTAATTTTAACTTATTATAAATTAAACTACATATAAAATATAATATAGAAATCATAGGGAAATTATATTTTGAAGTTATAATTCAAAAAAAAATATTACAATATTCATGTGTTTACTTTATGACGCGGAGGAATTTTAAGACATTTTACCCAATGTAGACTCATAACAGGGATGCCATCGCTTGAGTTTTTTCTCTAGTTTTTGTGTTTTTGGTATTTATATTGAGTATTTGAGTTTTTTTGTTATATATATATATATATATATATATATATATATATATATATATATATATATATATATATATATATACCTATATATATAATATTGTTAAGGTATTACAAAATAGGGAGGCTCGAGCCGACGGGGAGCAGAAGGGGGACGATTTCCATACCCTAGGGGAGGGCGGAGGAACCCCCGCGACACCCAAATACCAAAGAGCAGGGTTCGGAGACCCTCCCGGAGGAAAATGGTCCATCTCGTTCCCCGGAAGGCCGGGCCCCGACTCCCCTGCCATCTTTGCGGTTTACCCTTGGGTATTCCTTTAGTTAAAAAAATAAAAACAATAAATGGCAAAGTCGTAAACATAACAGGTCCTATATATTTGAATCATCAAATCCCTATAATAGAAAGTCTATTTATGGTCCATAAAGATACCCTGTACTATTTTTTTTGGGCTAACGAGTACCGTTAAAAAGGTCTATAACTGAACTTTCTCATATATATATATATATATATATATATATATATATATATATATATATATATATATATATATATATATATATATATATATATATATATATATACTATATATATATATATATATATATATATATATATATATATATATACACGAGCCATTCTTTCACGTTTTATAATTATTGTATCAAATTTAAAACAATTTTTTTATTTTTTTTTAGTTAAATTTTTTTTTGTTCAATGTATGAGTTCGGGTTAAGAACCGAATATAGCAACATTTGGAAACGGGAAATAGCGCGAAGATGCCAAGTGCCACCATCTACAGAGGTTGTTTTCGAATTGTTTGTGTGCAGGCAGTGCAGAAGTACTTTAGACTCCTAATCCTACATGTATAATGAATAAAAGACAGAGTCTTAATAGAACCCAGTACAGACCTTTGGAAAAAGAAAGAAGCGAGAAAAATTGTTTAGAAATGTTCTACGTTTAGATATATTCATATGATGGTCTAAAAAATCAAGTGAATATTCAAGTTCATTAGAATAAGACCGTTCAAGTGATGGAAGAAAATCGAGTAAGGATGAATGGGGTTGTTGAGACTGAAAATATGTGACATATTAAACATCGCACTACGAATACATTTTGATGCAGGGTATATATCCCTCATAACACCTGTCCAAAACGCTGGCATCGGGCCAACTGGGGTAACCAACTACTCCGGGAACAATTGAAGCATAGTTCAAGGAATTCGATGTGCACAAGGCAGGAATTCAGAATACGTTAATTGATTCTTTTGGTTGCATAATTCAAAAAAAAGATTATAGATGAAGTGCGTCAGAGCTCTTTCTACTCCGGTTTAGCTGACGAAACAACAGATGTATCCCAAGTGGAACAGTTTTCATTGTGACTCAGATATATTACAAAAACCAAGCCATTCGCTATAACAGAGGGCTTTCTTTCATTTGTGCATGTTTAAGACGTCACTGGTCAAGGCTTAGTGAGGGTGCTACAGGAAAGGTTAATGGAGCTTGAGCTCGATATAGCCAATCTCAGAGGCCAGGGCTTTGATAGAACCTCGTCCATGATAGGTGAATACAGGGATCTCCAAACTATTTTAAAGAAATTCTTTCCCAAAGCAATGCTCACCCACTATGTAAGACATTACTTTAATTTGTGCATCTCTGATCCATTTAATGTTCAGACTGTAAGAAATGCGATGGGTGTAATATCAGAAACGTTGAAATTTTTTCGACCCAGTGAAAAGCAGACCTCAGTTTTAGAGCAAACAATTAAAACTTTAAGCAAGATTGTGAGAATACGAGAATAAAAATGCTTTGTCAAACAAGATGGTTTGATAGGCACGGAGCTTTGCTATTTATTAAAAAAAATACTTATACCAATAGTTGCAGCTCTGGAGCATGTCAACCAATTGACAGATGAACATCAAAAAGATCATTATTTATTTTAAATAGCATAGGAACGCCATCATTTATTCCAGCTCTGGTTGTAACTTCAAAATTGTTGGGATTGACCTACAATCTTTCAAAATACCTTCAAACTAAAAGTATCGTTTTATATAGTGCAATTGAATAAATAAATATCACTAGAAAAACTATTCATCGTTTAAGAGAAAATATTGATTTTGAATTTCGCGAATTGTTCGAAACTTCGCTGAAACTAGGAACTCAAATAAATATCGAAATGGCAGTACCAAGAACATTTGGTCTTCAGAGGCATCGACTCAATCCATCTTCTGCAGACCCGTAGACTCACTATCGACTGGCAGTTTTTATGTCATTTCTTCAGGAGATGAAAGGCTTTTTTTAGTTCATTAGAACCGTGTCATCTCTTCAGTACCTTATTACAGTCAACTGTGACTTTTCATTTGACAAAGTTCAATCAACATTCGATTACTACAGAGATGTGATTGGTTCTTACGATGAAGTAAGTCTTCCTTGAAGGGTGAGAATTATGGAAACAAAAGTGGAAAGGGTCTCAAGAAAAACCCATAAATGTCATCGCCGGATTAGACGAATGAGCCGAAAACTTGTCTCAAAATATAACCATACCGTTGAAAATTCCCTCTGTACTTCCTGTTTCTACAGCTTTAGTTGAACTGAAATTAGTTAAACGTATTTGAGGAAAACAAGTGAAAATAGACTGAATGGACATACTTTACTCTTTATTCATAGAGACTTGGCTTTAAAAATCACCAAACAACAAGTCATCAACCATTTTGTTTTATCTGGGAATAAACGACGTTTACAACTTGTCCTGTAAAGTCTAGTTAAAAATTAAAACTATTTTGTTGATAACACTGGTCAACAAAGAATTTGCCCCAAGACATAAAATACCCATATTTTTTACATGCTCTTTTATGCAGAATTCAAAAATAATGTCAATTTTTCTCTATCACGCACAGTTTTTAAGATCCACGGTATCCCTCAAATTTCCTGTTAATTCAGGAAAATATCAGTTAAGCTGTTAAAATTCAAAGCGAACTACTTGAAAAAAACGTTTTGAAATCATAAATCTATCTATCAATTTAACAACTTGTCAGTTAGGTACCGATGTTTGGGAGCATTGAGTCAGAGTATCATTCCGTTGTCAGTTGTCATTTGTCAGTTCTGTGCCTGTGCTGCGTTATCGTTTGCGTTTCGAAATAAATTTGTGGTACTATTAAATAGCATTCTGAGTCAATATATATATATATATATATATATATATATATATATATATATATATATATATATATATATATATATATATATATATATATATATATATATATATATAGAGAGAGAGAGAGAGAGAGAGAGAGAGAGAGAGAGAGAGAGAGAGAGAGAGAGAGAGAGAGAGAGAGAGATTCGCTTTCAAAATGCCGAGACTGTATAAACAATCCAATTTCTTTTTTGCTATATATGCGGGGAATTAACATTCAAGTCACAACAACGGCATTTTACGCCATTGATTAGGAAGTGCTATGAACATTACTTCGGCTGCAAAGTGGGTGACCAGGATAAAATGTGGGCCCCTCATGTTTGTTGTGTAACCTGTGTCAGGCTTCCCAATGGATGGGCGAAGAGTTCACACCATATTCTCTTTGCCATACCTATGATTTGAAGAGAATCCAAAGATCACACTTCTGATTGCTACTTTTGCATGACCGATATTCGTGGTATAACATCAAAATCCAAGCACACTGTAAAATATCCTAATTTACAATCTGCTATGAGACCAGTACCTCATAGTGAAGACTTACCTGTACCTGACCCTCCCAAACAAATGGCACTAAGTGACGACGAGTCAAGTGATGAGGTAGTGGCGGAAGAAACAGAAGACCTGGACCAAACATTTCAGCCTATTTGTTCTTCAAGTGAACCACATTTTTTGAGTCAGGGAGATCTGAATGATCTTGTGCGTGATTTACACGTGTCAAAAAAGGAAGCTGAACTCCTTGGTTCAAGGTTAAAGGAATAGAATCTTCTCCCAAAAGAGACTAAGGTTCGTTTTTATCGTGACAGGAATTTAAGAACGTCATAGTGTATTGTAATGATGTATATTCTGTTATGGAGGAATTTTGCCACACATATAACAAGCATGAGTGGCGCTTGTTTATTGACGCTTCAAAAGTAAGTTTGAAAGCAGTTTTACTTTACAATGGTAATGTGTTTCCTTCTGTTCCTCTGACACATGTACCTTACATGAAGGAAACGTATGAGAATATGAAGCTTCTGTTGCAAAAATTTAAGTATGAGGATAATAAAGCGGAATCTGCCTTGATGATTAAAGGTCTGTTTCACTTTAGCAGAAATGCAGCTGGGTTACACCAAATTTTCTTGCCTTCTTTGGGAGTGGGACAGTAGGGATAAGAAAAATCATTCTCAGAAAAAAGTGTGGCCATAACGGTTGACTCCAGGGGAGAAAAATGTTATCAATCCACCCCTTGTTGATTCTTATAAAATTTATCTGCCTCCCTAGTATATTAAGCTAGGATTAATGAAAAATTTCATCAAGACATAATAGAACGGCAGTAGTTCATATTTAGAACTAAATTTCCAAAATAACTGACTCGCGATAAAGGAAGGGTATCTTTATTAGCATAACTTAGTTTGAGGGAAACTGCGTGGTTGTCATTTAAAAAAGTTTGTAGAGATATTTTGGGGAACCACAGAACAGAGAACTATTCTGACATTGT
>JABUQX010021572.1:10000-15485 GCA_015478945.1 Trachelipus rathkii
CTTTTATTGTAGGAAAAAAACAATGCGTACATTTAACGAGCTCAATAAGCTGACAAACTAAAGAACATTTTATAATAAAAAGAATAATGAATGTTCAAAAATATTTTTTTATTATATATAGTTAATAAGTAATAAATATACCAAGGAAAAAAAAATAACTTCAAAGTTTGAAAACCTCAGAAATAGATTTCAATACATCGAATAATTTTTGTTCTCGGAAAATTTTATTTCCTACTCATATATTCCGGGAGATAAGATTTTTAAGAACCAAAGTTGTTTCGTGTTTGAGTATATGCTTTGGCTTCATATATGGGTATATATATATATATATACTTATATATGTATATAAATATATATATAGTATAGTATATATGTTTAGTCTATATATTATATATATATTTATATTAATATATATATATATGTTATATTATAGTATTATATATATACTATATAATATAGGTATATATATATTATATATAAATATATAAGTATATATAAATATATTATATTATATTTATTATATATTATGGGTATATAATATATATATATGGTATATTTATATATTATATTATCATGTATAATATATATATTTATATTATATTATATTATGTAATATATAGTTATATATATATATATATTATATAATTATAATGTATATATATTTATTATAGTATCTATATAGATATATATAAGTATATATATTATATATGCCTAAGTATATATATATATATATTAATATATATATATATATATATAAGTGTATAATTATTTCCATTATTATAATATAGTATATATAGTATATAACTACTATATATATTATATATATATATTATTATTATATTATATTATAATTATTTATATATGTGTTATTATATATATAACAATATATATAAGTTTATATATTATAATAATATGATTTATATATATATAATAGTATATATATAATATAATATTATTATATATTAGGTAATATATAATTATATATATAGGACCTTTTGTTATGTGTGTTTTAAGGGGTGAGAAACATGATTCAAAAATATATGGACCTGTTTTGTTTTATGACTGTCATTTTTTTTAATTATATTCGAAAAGAAAAAGAAATAGTATATGATACTAACAATGAATTTGAGTGGTAACGGACAGGTGATTCAAATATATATATATATCATATCAGTGTAATATATATCATATATATAAATAGTATATATTATATATATGTATATAGTTATTAAGTATTATAGTGTGATTATATTAATTATCTATATAATATAATATGATTATATTATATATAGTATTATATATATATAAAAGTGTTATATGTATATATATATATATAATATATTAATATATATTTTATATATTATAGTTATAGGTATATATTATATAGTATTATATAATATAATTTTATATAATTATATAGGGTATATATATAGTGTATATATAGTATAATATATTGACCTTAGGTACTTCATCCCCACTTTCATTTATTTTTACCAAATGAACGGATTGAAACACTTTTATTGCCTTAATCTTCCATTATTGTATATGTAGTGAAGCTCAATAATTACAAACTGAAGGACAATTTTTATAATAAAAAAAATCCGAAATTCAAAAATATTTATTTTATTATATATAAAATTGATAGTAAATAAAAAAATATTCGAGCAATTTAAAAAACAAAAAATAATATTAAGTTTAACTCAGAACAATAGATTTCCAAATACATTCGAATAAATTTTGTCCTCGAAATTTATTCCTACACATATATTCACAAAGATAAGATTCTAAGAAACCAATTGTTTTCGATGTTTTGAGTATGTGCTTTGGCTTCATATATATATATATATATATATATATATATATATATATATAGTATATATATATATTTATATATTATATATATATATATTATATATATATTATATAGATTATAGTATATTATATTACTGTGATATGTATTATTATATATTATATATATATATTAATTAGTATATATATATTCTATATATATAGGTTAGTGTATATTATATTATAGTATTAGTATATATAGTAGTGATACATATATATATATATAGTATATTATATATACTAGTATATATATATATTATAATATTTATAATTATTATATATAAGTATATATATATATATATTATTATATATACAGAGGTGGGCACTTCCGCTCTCTAGTCCGCTAGTCCGCTCCGAGCGACTACCAGAATAGGTGCGGGACTAGCGGAGGTGCGGAGACGTGAGGATTAGCCGACTTGCACGTGCGGATCAAAAAAGTTTCAGCTCTTTTTGTTCGCACTTTATTTTGAAAATGAAAGTATAGTTTACTTATTAGGAATTCTTATTGGTTATAATAAGAAATATAATTTTTATTTTATGTTTACAACTAAATTATGACTTTTACGCTGCAAATTTTTATAATTAAACTTTCCAACCAACCTCAACCTCTTAACCAATACGATATGGGATAAGGGTAAATAGCTTTAAATTGATATGAGAACAGAATGGGCTATTACTCTCATCTATAAACTTTATTAATTATATTATTATATAATAACTAGGCAATATCTAAATCAATTCTGTGTAAAACCTAGTGATATATATAATATATATATAGGTATTATAATATAGGTATAGTATAGTATAGTATATTTATATATATATTAATTATATATTAAGTGATATATATATATATATATATATATATATATATATAATTAGTTATATATAATATATTTATATATATATATAATATTATATATATTATATATTATAGTATATATATATGGTATACTATATATATCTATATATATATTATATGTTTATATATTATTATACTCGTAATTATAATATATATATAATTATATAATATTAGATGTGGTGTGTGTGTGTATAGATGCTGACGACTTAATACGCGTGATTAGGATCGATCTGCAGGCTCGAGGCTTTCAGGATTCTACTAAGTCTTGGACGAAATAGACCTTCTTATGGTGGACAGGGTGGTCCAAAAGTATTTCAGAGGGGAGGGGGGGATCGGATGTATCAACAGACCCTACGTCAGCAGATTCGTTCAAAAAGAACTAACATGACCACTCCTCTCACCAAGGACATTTTCCCTTTCAGCATAGCAGAATTTGTTGAATTTGTTCATAAAATATAATACACATCTCCTAGTTATGCTGCTGTAGAGCGACATATTTGTAGTATTTGTGGGGGGATTTTTGAGGGCAAAGAGGTCAGCATTAACTGCTTTTAATTTTGGAGCAGCTAATTCTTTTGAAAGGTAATATGGATTTCTTGTCCTTTGAAGAAGACTTTGAGGAGGAAGAGGAAAATCTGAGATTTTTGTAAATATGATGGATTCAATTTTTCATAAATATTTATAGAACTTACAAATTTTGGATTTGTTGTAAGGATGATATTACTGATTTAGTATTTAATATTAATAAACGCGTTTTGTGAAGTCGAACATTATTAGCGGAAGACGTGCGGACCGTGCGGACTTGCGATAGCGGAGGGTTGATGGTCTGAATAGGTGCGGAGGAGCGCTTTGGGCTTACGTTTTTCTCGAGATGCGGGGGGTCGCTAGCGGACTACCTAAATGAGCTGGGGTGGCCCACGCCTCTGGAATATATAGTATATATATGGGTGTATATATATTTATATGATATAATATTATATAATAGTATATATATATATATATATATATATAGGTATATAGGTATATGTTATATATATAATATATATAGGACCTGTTATGTTTTAGACTCCGTCAGTCTTTGAATTTTTTTTTTTTATATATTGCTGCTATATGAATGATACGAACAATGAATTTAAGTGGTGAGGAACTATGATTCAAAAGTATATAGGACCTGTTTTGTTTGTATATTTTGCCGTAATTTTTTTTTTAATATATTGGTAGTATATGATTAACAATGAATTTGAGTGGTAACGGACATGATTAAAGAATTGTGATTTTTTAATAATTATTTAAAATCATTTTTATATTAAATATTTTTTCAAAAAATGAAATATTTTGAAAAAAATTAATTACGGATAATACTTACATGTTTTATGTAGCAGTCGTTTTTTGATTTAAAACTAACGAATAGCCAAGGAGTAGACGCATAGATATCAGTTGTCGGAGTCTCGGCTCTTAGGTGACGACGGGGGGGACTTCGTCCTTCTGTCCCGTCGGCTCGAGCCGCTAAAACATACTAATTCTAAAACTTATTCTGAGATTTTTTTTTTTCTTACTATTTTTTTGGGGGTTACATAAAACTACAAAGAAAATTAATATTAATTTATGCACCAGTGTTGCCGGGTTACCCGAAAATATTTCATTTTTAAAAAATATTATATTAATGTGATTTTTAAAAAAAATTTTAAATATTTCGAAAGCTTTTGAATCATGTCCGTTACCCCTTTAAATTCCTTGTTAGTATCAGTATACAGATATCTTAAAAAAAAGAGACAAATATATATATATTATATAGGTTATATATTATTATATAGGTTATATATATATATATTATATATATATATATATATATAATATTTATTAGGTTTATATAATATCTTATATATATCTTATCCTCGAGAAGTGAATCATGATATAGTATATATTATGGTTAGTTAATATATTAAAGAAATTACTCATCAAAATCTTTGGCACTACTCTAGGTCATCAATTTACACAATTATTTTAAATGATAAAATGTTAAAACAGACATTATATAATAGAAGAATACCAGCTTTTGTAGATTTTCGAGTTCCTACCAAATATAATTCGTTCGGAATCGGTTAGATTTGGTAGAATAAATAAAAGAGGGGATCGATACGTCAAGGACCTATATTACAGTATATATATATAGACTATATATTATATATTAGTATATATATATTTTATATATGTATATATATATATATATATGATATATTATATATAATATATATATTATATATAATATATTATATATTATATAATATATTATATAGGATATGTTGACGTATCAGCTTCCACCTTCATATACATATAGATTGTATGATTCGAACACATCTTATAAATTACGAAGTGAAGTGCTTAAAATGCAAATTGAAACTTTATTCTAAGCAGCTTACACCTTCTAAAAATATTAAAAAATAACCTTTAACTTAATGTATATATAATGTAATTTACTTTTATATTCATCATTTATTTACTCTGGAATTGTTTAAAAAAAAAAAAAAAAAAAATAATAAAGAAGAAAAAAAAAAAAAAAAAAAAAAAAAAAACAACAAAACCGATTACAGATTTTCTGAAAACTAAAAGTACTAAAATGTTGCAACTGCATAAATCGTTCCGCATATATCTAATTTTGTGATTTTTTTTTTTTCAATGTATTGCTAGTATAGTGTATACTAAATGATTGTTTAATGGTGACGGACATGCTTTCAAAATTATATAGGACTTGTTTTGTTTTTATGACTCCGCTTT
>JABUQX010021573.1:2500-10000 GCA_015478945.1 Trachelipus rathkii
GAAAGCCAATACAGCCAAATTTATAATGACAGATTTCAAGAGTAAAGCAGGTCTTTTCCACAGAGCGATGAAGAATTGAAAATAATTTGGTATCAAGTTGCGTGAAAGTATTAAAAAGAAAATGAGAAAGGTCTTCAGAGCTATGTCTCAGAAAGGCAAAGAAAGACATAGTTTAATGAATCGAGGCCGTAAGAGGGGAGGTTAACCTGAATCCAGTCCATTACGTATTTATAAAACAGAGAATGGGGAAAAAAATTGATCCAAAAGCTCAGTAAAAAACCCAGCTCACAGCATAAGTGGGGCGGATGCCACGAAATGCCTGAACAGCAAGTTTTGTCACTATTGCATTTATGACAGCGAATGGGCCGAAGAGTTGACCAAACCAGCGAAAGTTTCTCTCTAAACAGCGGAGGGTGGGTACTGTGAGCGTCCGTGGCGTTATCACCAGTCTTTCACGGGTGAAAATGATGCTTGCAATTTATATAGGTAAAATAGAATCTTGCTTTTTAATGTAAATCAGCAAGAAAACACCATGCTTGTAAACGATACGCAGGGGGACACCATGTCCAAAGTTACTCATAGTGCCGAGATAAGATTAGTTAGGGATGCATATCTCTCAAAGGGAGATCCCATCGCTGTTACCAGTTTGCAATAGTAGCCTTGAGTGGCTAAAGCCCAGTGTTCCAAACTTCTTGTTAAAATGCGAAAAGGCCGAGTTGTTTCTGCTAAATACCACGGCAGTCAGCTGTTAGAATGTTATAAAGAGATTCCTACATCGAGTTAGCCTAAAATGAGTGTAAATTAAATTGGAAGAGCCAGCTCCAACTGGCACGAATTTTTATTGTACCATTGATTGTGGTCGGGGATAGAAACGGACCAAAATTCTGCACTATAGCTGTGTGCTGTAGGCCGTCAGATTGGCCCAATTGGGACGTTATCTTTGTAAACTTTAGGTAGACCATATAAAAAACCATATAAAACGCATAGATGTCATTAAATGTGGTTTTACTTATTTTTTCACTTTTTAGTAGCTTTCTTAAAAATCGATTAATTTTATTTTCTAAATTGAATGATAAATTTATAGGAGATTTATTTGTAACCTTATGAAACTTGGTAGTATCGGAAAGAATGATATTTATTTTATCAAAGTAATCTGTTTTATTCAGAAGAACAACGCCTCTACCCTTATCAGGCTTACATATAATAATGGAATCGTCCTGTCTAATTGCTTTTAGAGTAGTAAAATCGGACTTTGTAATCAAAAAAGAAAAAACTTTAGCAGGGTTAAATCTGTAAAAATGTTTATGGGCAATCTGTTTTATTTTAAGCGTAACTGTTTTAAAATCTGATTTACGAGGTTCAAACTTCTTCAGTGAAAGTAACAAATTTTCAAAAGCCCCAAAATATTTTACGAAACTTATATTATAACAAGGTAAACTAAAATTTAAACCTAGACCCAACAATCTTCTCTCATTAATTGATAAAATCTTTGATGAAAAATTAAAAGATCTATCTGAATTTAGCAAAGAATCATCATAATGTAAATCCAATGCATTTAGCTTTGCTGTATGGTTTTGTTTACAAAGTTTCACTCGTCGTGCTACGAGTACTGATAATTTATTACTAACAAATACAAAGTCAATAAATGATAACTTATTACGCAAAGTATCAAGGCAGGTTCGATATTGTGAAGCTATACGCTTGTGTTCTTTAAATTTATAGGTTATCTCTTTGTTTAATAATTTAAATTGGAATCCTCGATACACATTGCTATTATAAAGTCTCTTAGTAAAAAGCTTGAATCTAATAAACTTAGGAATAACGTTATAAGCCTTACACGTTCTTAAAAATTCAAGATCCAGCCTCCGCTTTTCGCGTTTGAAATGAAGATCCTCCAAGTGTCTAATAGAACCTATGGTGTCTTGGCCATATCGTTGTCGTATAAAGCTGATCCAACTTCTATAATCCGGGTATCGTAATTTAAGGATGAAAAGTAGCACCAAGGCTCTAGACAACATCGGAAAATCTTTATTGAAATAGGTTAAAACAACGTTTCGGAAAGCTTGTCAGTTTCCATCATCAGGCTGGGAATAACAAGAAAAAATATATATATTTTTGAACTAGTGGACTACAATATGAAAAGTTATACATAAATTAAATGTTTGGAATAAACAAAAAGAAATTTTTTTTCAGTAAAATAAAATGTCTACAGTTATCATTTATCCTATTTAAACAATCATTGATTTCTTTATTAACAAGCGGAGCCGGAAACTCAAATCTTCAGAATAAACTTAGGCACAAAAATTCGATAACAATAATAAATAGATAATTAAATAATAAATGAAATTTACACTAAATGGGTAACAAAAAATAATAATAATAAATAAAAACACATGAAAACACTTGAAAACAAAATAAAGAAACTTACTAGAAATATAACATTCAAGGATTAAAACAACAAAGTCATCGGCAAAAACTTCATTAATACAGACTGGTCAGAGTAGTAACAACTTATTAGTTCCTTCATCATGTTTGGAATTGTTATCGAATTTTTGTGCCTAAGTTTATTCTGAAGATTTGAGTTTCCGGCTCCGCTTGTTAATAAAGAAATCAATGATTGTTTAAATAGGATAAATGATAACTGTAGACATTTTATTTTACTGAAAAAAAAATTTTTTTTTTTGTTTATTCCAAACATTTAATTTATGTATAACTTTTCATATTGTAGTCCACTAGTTCAAAAATATATATATTTTTTCTTGTTATTCCCAGCCTGATGATGGAAACTGACAAGCTTTCCGAAACGTTGTTTTAACCTATTTCAATAAAGATTTTCCAATGTTATCTAGAGCCTTGGTGCTACTTTTCATCCTTAAATTACGATACCCGGATTATAGAAGTTGGATCAGCTTTATACGACAACGATATGGCCAAGACACCATAGGTTCTATTAGACACTTGGAGGATCTTCATTTCAAACGCGAAAAGCGGAGGCTGGATCTTGAATTTTTAAGAACGTGTAAGGCTTATAACGTTATTCCTAAGTTTATTAGATTCAAGCTTTTTACTAAGAGACTTTATAATAGCAATGTGTATCGAGGATTCCAATTTAAATTATTAAACAAAGAGATAACCTATAAATTTAAAGAACACAAGCGTATAGCTTCACAATATCGAACCTGCCTTGATACTTTGCGTAATAAGTTATCATTTATTGACTTTGTATTTGTTACTAATAAATTATCAGTACTCGTAGCACGACGAGTGAAACTTTGTAAACAAAACCATACAGCAAAGCTAAATGCATTGGATTTACATTATGATGATTCTTTGCTAAATTCAGATAGATTTATTTTTAATTTTTCATCAAAGATTTTATCAATTAATGAGAGAAGATTGTTGGGTCTAGGTTTAAATTTTAGTTTACCTTGTTATAATATAAGTTTCGTAAAATATTTTGGGGCTTTTGAAAATTTGTTACTTTCACTGAAGAAGTTTGAACCTCGTAAATCAGATTTTAAAACAGTTACGCTTAAAATAAAACAGATTGCCCATAAACATTTTTACAGATTTAACCCTGCTAAAGTTTTTTCTTTTTTGATTACAAAGTCCGATTTTACTACTTTAAAAGCTATTAGACAAGACGAATCCATTATTATATGTAAACCAGAATAAGGGTAGAGGCCGTTGTTCTCTGTATGAAACTTGGTAGTATGATAAAATAAATATCATTCTTTCCGATACTACCAAGTTTCATAAGGTTACAAATAAATCTCCTATAAATTTATCACTCAATTTAGAAGATAAAATTAATCGATTTTTAAGAAAGCTACTAAAAAGTGAAAAAATAAGTAAAACCACATTTAATGACATCTATGCGCACGGCTCTTCCCCTGGAGTTTTATATGGTCTACCTAAAGTTCACAAAGATAACGTCCCAATTAGACCAATCCTGACAGCCTACAACACACACAACTATAATTTAGCTAAATTTTTGGTCCCGTTTCTATCCCCGTTCACAATCAATGAATATACAATAAAAAATTCGTACCAATTCAAAGACTGGCTCTCCAATTTAAATTTACACTCATTTTTTATGACTAGCTTCGATGTAGAATCTCTTTACACCAACATTCCTGTAGCTGATGCCGTGAATATTTTGCTAAACAATATTTTCGATTCTGTTACCCATTTTCACGGTTTTGACAAAAAAGAGTTTGGAACCCTTTTAAGACTAGCCACTCAAGATACCTATTTTTTCTTTGATCACTCCTTGTATGAACAAACTAATTCTTTGGCGATGGGATCTCCTTTGAGTGCCATCCTAGCTAATGCTTATCTCATGCACTATGAACAACTTTGGTTAAATAATTGTCCCCCCTCTTTTAAACCATCTTTTTACAAACGATTTATGGATGACACATTCTTGCTGTTTACGGATAAAAATAAGATTCACAACTTTTTTACCTATATAAATTCCCAATTACCAAACATCATTTTCACCCGTGAAGATGAAGTTGACAGCACACTCCCTTTTTTGGACTTGCTTATTAAGAAAACAACAACAGATTTTACCACGTCCATATTTAGAAAGAAAACTTTCACTGGCTTGGGTCTAAACTTCTTCAGCCACATTCCGCTATCATATAAATGCAATAGTATTAAAACTTTACTGTTCAGAGCTTTTCATTTAACATCCACTTACACACTTATGCACAATGAATTTCGTTTTTTATTGAACTTTTTTGGATCAAATTTTTTTCCCCATTCTCTAGTTTATAAATACATTAATAAGTTTCTGGATTCTAGGTTTAACCCTCCCTCTCTTACAGCCTCAGTTCCTAAATTAAAACTATATCTTTCTTTGCCTTTCTATGAACACATTCACATTAAACTTTCTAAAGACCTTTCTCATTTTCTTTTTAATACTTTCCCTCAACTTGATACCAAATTAATTTTCAATTCTTCACATAAAATAGCATCTTTCTGTAACCACAAGGAAAAGACCCCTGCTGCTCTCCAAGCCTCTGTCATTTATAAATTTAGCTGTGGTGGCTGCGATGCCTCCTATGTTGGTAGTACTCAGCGCCAACTCGCTGTCAGAGTGGATGAGCATCGAGGTATTTCCACACGTACAAATCTATTACTCAATAGCCCTTCTCATTCATCCATACGTGATCATGCACACACACTCGATCATCCTTTTAATTTCACTAATTTTTCTATATTGTCTCAAACGACGACTTCAATAACCAACTTACACATTCTAGAATCTCTCCACATCGCAGAAATTAAACCCTCTTTAAACTGTGATGGCGGACCTGTTAAGTTGTTACTACTCTGACCAGTCTGTATTAATGAAGTTTTTGCCGATGACTTTGTTGTTTTAATCCTTGAATGTTATATTTCTAGTAAGTTTCTTTATTTTGTTTTCAAGTGTTTTCGTGTGTTTTTATTTTTTTATTTATTATTTTTTGTACACCCTTAGTGTAAATTTCATTTATTATTTAATTATCTATTTATTATTGTTATCGAATTTTTGTGCCTAAGTTTATTCTGAAGATTTGAGTTTCCGGCTCCGCTTGTTAATAAAGAAATCAATGATTGTTTAAATAGGATAAATGATAACTGTAGACATTTTATTTTACTGAAAAAAATTGTTTTTTTTTTGTTTATTCCAAACATTTAATTTATGTATAACTTTTCATATTGTAGTCCACTAGTTCAAAAATATATATATTTTTTCTTGTTATTCCCAGCCTGATGATGGAAACTGACAAGCTTTCCGAAACGTTGTTTTAACCTATTTCAATAAAGATTTTCCAATGTTATCTAGAGCCTTGGTGCTACTTTTCATCCTTAAATATATATATATATATATATATATATATATATATATATATATATATATAAAAATAAAAATTATTTATATATATATATATATATAATATATATATATATATATAGTATATAATAAATATATATGGGTCTATACCATTTTTTCCGTACTGCTGATGGCCGTTCGATGATTTTTGAAAACCTTTTATATTTTGCATGGCGTTAATGTTATCCCTGGAAAGTTCAAAACCACCATTCGTTTTTGTAGATTTACTCTGGTTGTAACAGGGTGAGCCAAAATGTTTTACCAGGTGGAGCAAAATTTATCACTTAATAGAGGTAACATTTTAATTAATATCTACCATATTGGTAATTCTTATACCAAATTTCATAGAGAGTGATTTGTTAGGGATACTTTAAGGTACATTTGGCCTTTCCTGTTTTTTTTTGGGGAAAATAATATTTCACCATGAAAATGAATCCGAAAAATTGTGTTAAAAATCGAAGAAATTTCCATTTTCGTGGGTGTATTATTAAAAGAAGGAAATAATTTAACGATATAAAATTTTGTGTGATGATACATACTAAAGTAGGGTTTAACTTAAATCTTATTTGAAGTTTGGTAAATATTTTTAAAAAAATTTACAGGGTGTCCAAAAATCAGTTTTTCGGAAAATCGGTAACTTTGAACCTTAATATCTCTGATGGGGTAAGTGCTAAAAATCTGAAATTTTCACACATTATACTACTACCATAGATGTTCCTTCACCTGCAATATTGACTTTGGTATTTGCTTGTTTTAAGAAATACAGCCATTCAAAAATGCCCAAAAAAATTTTTTTTTTAAAGTTGTGTTATGATAGCATACGTAGGCCTACTCGTAATATAAAGTACCTATTTTGTTTTAGGTATAAAATATTAATTATTAATTATTATTATATTAGAAATTATTAAAATTTATTGTCATAATTCTTTTTTTTTCAATTTTTATTTAGCATAAAACAATGAAAATAAAATTCATAATTTTGGAAAAAATTTGGGAAAATAATATTTCACCATGAAAATGAATCTGTAAAATTGTGTTATAAATCCAAATTATATAAAAATTTATGCCAAAATTTTTTTAAAAATCCTCAAACTTAAAAAAAACCATTTAAATTTTAATAATAAACTTAGTTTGGAAAACACAAACGTAATAATGATTTATAATGACCGTTTCAAACCCCGCACGCCACTGACCGGTTTTTCCCGAAATCAATTTTTTTGAAAATGGAATTTTAAAAAAAATTAAAAATATTTATTTCGATATTTTTATTATTTTTTCATTATTCCTTAAACATAAGGAAACTTCAAAGGTCCGAAAAAACTATTAAGTAAAGATGTAACTTAAAATTTCGATTTTTCATGATTCATTAAAAAAAAAAAACGACGATTTTTTACAGATTTCCCCCTATTTTAATATATATATATATATATATTATATATAATATATATATATATATATATATATATATATATATATATATATATATATATATATATATATTATATATATATAATATATATATATATATATATATATATATAATATATATATATATATATATATATATTATATATATATATAGTATATATATATATATATATATTATATATATGTAT
>JABUQX010021573.1:15000-23437 GCA_015478945.1 Trachelipus rathkii
TAGTAATATTATTAGTTAAAATAGCTTTTTTACGCTGAACTAGTATCTTAGGCAGCGAGGCAGCGAGGCAGCGAGGCAGCGAGGCAGCGAGGCAGCGAGGCAGCGAGGCAGCGAGGCAGCGAGGCAGCGAGGCAGTGTGAAGAAAAATGAAAAAACATTGTTTTTTTTTTATGTTTCGGTATTTTCTTTATATATATATATATATATATAATATATATATACTATTATAATATATATATAATATATATATTATTATATAATTTATTATTAATATATAATATATTATATATATATATAATTATATATAATATATTATATATATATAAATATGTTGTGTGTGTGTGTCATGGATCGAATAACCGCAACCGGCAACCGCAAATGCCGAAGCAACCGCAACATATTTTGGAAAACCACAACTGCAAACCGCACATATTTTGGAAAACCACAACTGCAACCGCAACCGCAACCGCAAACCGCGGTTGTTCACTGGTCTTCATAACCGTAACTGCGGTGTCATAAGTTATCCTATGTAAAAGTACTATCTTATGCTATTAAACTCTCTCTCTCCCCCTCTCTCATTCTCCTTCTTCTTCTCTCTCTCATCTTCTCTCTCTCTCTCTCTCTCTCTTCTCTCTATCTCTCTCTCTCTCTCTCTTCTCTCTCATCTCTCTCTTCTTTATATATATTATATACCTATATTATATATATATACTATATATATAATATATTATAATATATAGAATATATATAATATATATATATATATATATATATATATATATTATATATATATATATATAATATATATATATATAATATTATATATATATATATTATATATTATAATATATACAGGGTGTTTACAAATAAGGGGGAACAAATTTGGAGGAATATTATAAGTAACATCCCATCCCGTACGACGACGAAAATGAACCGCGCCCTTTTTTTTGACCTCTTTTTCTGACCGCTGACGCTTTTTTTTTTTGAGCCTCTGAATTTTTACCTGACCTGCCTTTTTTTTGGCCTTCCAAACCGCTTTTTTTGGGGAGCTTGACCTTTTTTTTCGAACCGAACCCTTGGTCTTCCATGGTCATTTTTGGCCCACGGTAGTTTCTGTACCCTCTAATTATTTTTTTTTTTTGGAGAAAGATTTTATTTTTTGAAGAACCCTAATTTTTTGAACCCTAATTTTTTGGAACCCCTAATTTTTTTGAGAACCCTAATTTTTTTTTGGCAACCCTAATTTTTTTTGGCCCCTATTTTTTTTGGCAAGACAGTCCTAATTTTTTTTGGCAACCCTGATTTTTTGGCAGCCCAAACCCTAATTTTGCACCCTTTTCGAAGAAGGGTTGCGCCAAACGGAGGGTTTGCCGGGTTAGGCAACACCGTGTGTACGTCTTGGGCGTTCCACCGGGTAATTTTTTTTTCGACGTTCCCATGGGGTTCAATTTTTTGCACATCAGGTAGAATTTTTTTGGATCTTCCTTTAAGGGGCTTAGAGCCCCTTATTTTTTGAATGTCTTAAACCTTTTCTGACAGCAACCACACTCTACATTGACCTTGCCGGATACCATGGGTCAATTTTTGACCTACGTTAATATTTTTTGTTTGTCCTTTGGGGTCATTTGAACACCAGTACTCACATAAGTTGCAGTAATTTTATTGTCCTTCCTTAGGGGCTTAGCCCTTTTTGATGTCTTAAACTTGTTTGACCATGATATCTCGGCCTTGACCTTGCCAGATAACCATGGGTCATTTTTTTTTTTGTTTTTTGCCAAAAATTTTATTCTCCCACTCGTGGCCCCCCCGTCACATATTTCGTTCCTAAACTGTACGCATGTATGTGATCTATCCTAACTTGGAACACCGTACACACAACACATGATACACACACCCACACACACACACACACACACACATCACACACATACACACCACACACACATAACACAACACACTTACAACACAATGCACTATGACTTATACACAACATCATTCACTATGAAACACTACATTTAGCCCATACAACTACAGTTACAAACTCCGAACCTTTGGTCCGTCCATGGTCCAAGTTTTTGACCCAACGGTAATTTTTTGTCCTTCTTTTAGGGACTAAGCCCTTTTTTGATGTCTTAACCTGTTTTGACCACGATATTCGCCTTTGACCCTTCGCCCATAATCCAATGGGGGTCAATTTTGACCACGCTATACTTGATGGCTTGATGGGTTCCCAACCACCTGTAAGAAGTAATCTAGTGATGTTCTATAGTGGTTCTATGAGTTTATTAGATTGTAGTGCCAAGGTGGAGTGCCAGGTGAGTGCCAGTGAGTGCCAATGAGTGCCAAGGAGTGCCAAGTGAGTGCCAATGAGTGCCAAGTGAGTGCCACATAGTGTCGAGTGAGTGCCACATAGTGCCAACTGAGGTGCCACTTTTTTCAAGCCTTTTTCTAGCCTCCCCTGAAGCCTAGAATAGCCCTAAGGGGTCTACCCCTAGGTTATAGATGAGGATTCGATTGGTGTATATAACAAGTTGCTAGGATGCTTGCTTCCTAACACAAAAGAATAAATGAGTTAGTCTTTTTCTAACACCTTATATCACGACATACAACTACACCACTTATACACACAAATTCACTTCCTATGACCCTTAACACACTATGAACTTACAATTAAACCATAACACTTATGTACTCAACACCCACACGGCTTCACAGATACACTTATACAACTTACACTCCACCACTCGATATTTTGATGCCTCAACTTTGATGCCTCACTTTTGATGCACCAGCAATAATGCCTTCAGCAATTGATGCTCACCTTTGAAGGTCATCTTTGATGACTCATCTTTGGATGACGTCATCTTTGATCCCATCTATATTGATGATTCATCTTTTGATGAAATCACCTTTGATGGGTCCTACGTCTAACGCCCACATCAATAAACAGAGTTAATAATTAAATGTCTTCCCTAGTTCATAATTGGAACACCAAGGGCGCAGTATGCGCCCTCCGCGCAAAGAACAACCAGGCTCCCGCACTCCGCAGGGGTGCGAATGTCTCGACGATCCGACCGCGTCCCCCGCCCAGCGCGCCGTCCCTGCCCGCCGCGTTTCCCTGCCCGCCGCCGTGGCGCCCGCAGGCAGCAATATTTTCCGGCCAGTTCCGGCCCGCTCGTCGTGCGGCCGCAGGCGCAATATTCCTGCGGGAATGAAAATATATATATACTGATAAGGTAAGCCCATTTTTGTTATTTTCATAACTTAAACATTTCCAAAAGAATATCTTTTCATATGTGCTTTGAGTAGTGCAATTTTTTTTCAAATTTACGATATTTTTATAAATAACATTTTTCGCTGAAACCGCTTAAAAAACTGGTAACTTCGTTACAGAAGCTATTATTTAAAACTATCAATATATTTTATTAACATTATTTTTACTTAATACTTTTTACTATACTTTTTAATTTATAAATGTTTTAAATAATTGTGTGTAAGAAGGAAAAATCCAGAGTGATGAATATATAATCATTTATATTTTAAGTCTTACAATTTGTACGAATTTTATTAAAAACATTAACATTACATACTTTAAAGCCTGTATATCAATACAGGCGTAAACTAACAGCAAGGGCGTGTTTTGTTTATTTTGTTTTACTGCTTTTACTGCTTTAACTCATGGTTGTTACCTGCTTTAACTCAAATGTTTTATTTTCTTGCTTTAACTCATATGTTTAAACTGGCTTTACACTCATTATAAAGTACATATTTAATGACCTTAAAGCAGTAAATCAGTAATCCAATAGAGGTGTGACCTAGCAACATAGGGCCTTTAGAATGCTTGTTGTTTTACTGCTTTTAACTTGCTTTACTCATGTTTACTTGCTTGTTAACTTCATATGTTTAACTTAACTGCTTTAAACTCAATATTTATAAACATTACAGCATACCTTCAAGCCGTAAATCAGTAAAAAATCAATAGAGGTTGTGACCTAACACGCAAGGGGGGGATTAGTATGCTTATTTGTTTTAACACTGCTTTTAATGGCTTTAACTTTCTGCTTTAACTACTGCTTTAAACTTTCTGGCTTTATAACTGCTTTAAACTTCTTGCTTTTTACTGGTTTTATAACTTTCTGCTTTAACCTGTTTAACTCATAAATTTATTAACATTATGTGTTTTATTTTGTTTTTAATACTTTTTATTTATGTTTATTATTATTTTTATTTATTTATTATTATTTTATTATTTTTATTTTTAAATTATTTTTATTATTTAATTATTTTATTATTTATTTTTATATATACTTTTTTTTTTTCTTCATGCCTATTGTTATTATTATTTAGAACCACATCTTTCCACTATTGGACACTTAACACCATTCACTATGACCACTTATAACACATTCACTTGCCCACTTACATTTACCCATAGACACTTACATTTAACTATAGACACTTCGCACACTCACACACACACACCACACACAAACCCCCAATCCCACAGCCCTGTCATGATCGGCACCACCACACACAACACAGACACTTACACTTACATCTTATAACACACATAACTATTTTTATTTATACACACATTCAATATGACACTTACATTTAGCCATAGACCACTTAACATTTAACACTTACAAACACAACACACTCCACACACCTCACATTTTTCCACAGATTTACTTACACACGCAGATTTACTTCAACCTCACACACAGATTTTACTTACACACACACACACACACTTACACACATTACGTATAATTTATTAAAAAACATCTTTAATGTTTTAATTAAACCGTACATTTTATATTACTCATTTAAATATATAACTCAAAACTTCATTTTCACAGTTTCTCTTAAAACTTCTATAATAAATCCATCATTATCTTTGAACAAAGCATTTATTAATTTAACTGGTTAATACTTTTTTGTTTATAAATTTTAATAACTATCAGTTTTAAAATAACTTTTACTAAAATTTTATGAAATTTAATTAAAACATATATTTTAGTACCCTTAAGCAATAAATCAGTAATCAGTAAGGTCAGGGCCCCTAGCCCCCTCTACACAAGCTATCCGCGTATGTTCTTGACACTAACTGCTTTAACATCACTTTAGCCAGTGTATAAGTATAGATAAAATAACAAAATAAGTCTTCTCTGCTAAATATAACTTTTATTTTATTTAATAATCTTAAATGTAAAAATTTTAAAAAATGAACAATTATTGAATTGTGATATTGTAAAGGAATTCCGCAGCTCGATGTTAATAAAAATAATTTCAAGTTTTTATTAATTAATTCGGATTTTTCTTTAATTTATTATATTTATTAATTATCTTCTAATAACAATGACAATCCATCACGAGAAAACACAACAACCCGCACTCATTACAGAAACGAAACTGACCTCTCTCTCTGTAAAATGTGTTGAAATAACTACTTCCAGAGCTAAAATTAGGGGCAATAATCCTTTTTGTATCCCGGGGCGTTTTAGACCTAATTCCAGGTCAAAATATACTTCAAACTGACCTTTTTTCTGTAAAATGTGGTGCATTAACTACGTTAGGCCTAAATTTAGTCTTAAATTTAGGATAAGCCTTTTGTATCCAGGCTGATTTAAGCCTAATACCAGGGCAAAAGGTAATTCCAGTATAGACACGAATCGAGAATCAATTATTTTTCTGCTTTTTAAAATAGTATTTCAAACAATTTACTACATACACTAAGATTCCTTTATAATCAGTAAGAAGGAAATGTTACCTTTCTTGTGGTGGCCGGAGTAATCCTTACCTCTATATGACCTCGTTATGTGATTTGTCGAGAATTATTTTATATCGCTTTTTTTTGGTTTTACGTATCATGTAAAAACATGTTTTTTTTCATGATCCTTAACCTTATCTGTGATTGAATGAAAATTATATTGGAGGATGCGTGTTTTAGATCCAAAACTCATTTTAAAATGCATACTCGTTTTGGCTCTTAAGCGGTTGCACAAGTTCTCCCTGGTTGTAAATAGTGCTTCTATTCACTAAGTGTACTATCATAACACCTTAACATGTCTACCTCATACAAGACATAATCCAGTGGGAAATCCAAGATTTTCCCAGGCAGTAGGGTTCATTCTTAATATAAAAGAAAAACCCGATGGATTTTGAATTTTTTCAAGTGTGCTACCTGCAATCTCAACCCTGATTATAAAAACCAAAGCGTATTTTGCTGAGTCCCAGTGAATAATGTATATGGTTATGTAATTCACACTGAAGAGTGGCTTTACAGAATACTTTAAACCCAAGCTCAGCTTTAAACTGGGCCGAACAGTTATTACCCTGTGCGAAGAAACCAGCGATAAGCAACTTACTCTCTCTAGCATTTTAAAAACATCAAAACATAATCAGTTGGAAAGTTAAGATTATGGGAGAGAATAATTGAATACAGGAGTATTTGAACCGTACATCATTTGGAATTCTTACATTTTCAGGCCTAGCGGCAGGTGGAAATATATGTTAGATGGTACGGTAAGCGCATGTTAATAAATACAGCTGAAGAAGACATATGTGTTATCTAATTACGTAACCGTAATTCCTTACATGTTATTCCAAGAATACTACGCATTTAAAAAAACCCTGATCGATGATCCTACGGTAATCATCGACCGCTTCCCCAAGTTCTATAGACGTACAGAAATTAAAATTTATCTCTTGAAAAACCCATGGCAAGAAAAAGTAAATTCTATGCACGTGAGCCCAAATGTAATATAACTATGATATCTGAGCGGAACTTTTACGTAATGTGTTAACTGAAGGTATTGCTTGAGACACGAAACTATATCACCGATAATGATATAAATGATTGGCATATAAGAAAGATACGGAATTTTAAAATATTAAATAATCAATAAACATTAATGTGTAAAATTGTATGTGGAAGGTTATTATATAAATAATAATTCACTGTATATTTTAAATGTAACCTTATAATATAAAATCATTGTATATATTTAATTTTAGCCTTTAATTATATATATATAATATATATATATATATATATATATATTATAATATATAAATATATATATATTAGGGCGGTATATATAATTATATATATATATTTTATATATATATATATAATATATATACTATTATATAAATTATAAACTGAGATAATGAGTATTAAATTCTAAATTAATAGTAAAGTTTTTTATATCCCTTATTTTTCTTTCTTAAATAAAATATTCACAATGTAGTTAAAGAGTTTTTAAATAAACGAGCCCGCAGGTTCCAGATATGAAAAAACATGTTTAACTTTACGGTTAAACCAAAAAAAGCGGAATAAAATATTCTCGACCAATCCACATACGAGGTCATTATCAGAGGTAGGATACTTCCGGCACTGCAACAAGAAAGGTAAACAATTTCCTTCTTACTGATTAAAGGATCTTACGACTCTCAGCAGTCTTCCCACGCTTCTGCAATATATGTTTATAATAATTAATAACATTGATTCTCGATTTTTGTCTATTATACTGGAATTACCTTTTTGACCTGGTATTACGGCCTTATCAGCACTGGGCATACAACCAAAGGCCTTATCCCTAATTTCAGACTAATAATTTTCGGCCTAATATGTTAGTTGCACCAAACCAGCATTTTTAACGAGTAAAATAGGTCATTTTGAAATAATATTTTTGACCTGGCAATCTGGTCTAAATCGCCCCCCGGGATAACAAAAGGATTATGATCCTCCCTAATTTTAGGCCCTGAATGTAGTTATTTCAACGACATTTTATCAAGAGGAGAGGTCAGTTTCGTATCTGTAAGGAGTGCGGGTTGTGTGTTTTCTCGTGATGGATTGTCCATTTTCATCGATTATATTTATAATAGACTAATAGCACTTGATTTCGTTGTCAGAACTTCGTCGATATTAACAAGGTAACAACGAGCGAATAATTAATATAAAATGTAAACCTTATATATATTGTTATTTTTAAATAAGAACTTAAAAAGATTTTAATCATATAAAATAAATGTTAATGTTAGCAGAGAAGAACTTATTTTGTTATTTATTTCTTTCATGGCTAAGATGATGTAAAAGCAGTGAAGTCCAATAGAACAAAACGTGGCATGCTTGGTGTAGAGGGGTGCTAGGGGCTGACCCTACGGTTTGATTTACTGATTTTATTGCTTTAAGATATATATAAATATATATGTCGTTAAAAAAAAGAAAAATTAAAAATTTCCCATAACATGTCATAAGAAAATTCAAAAATATTTTAGTAAAGTTATTATTTTAAAACTGATCATATTTTCTCTTAAAATTTATAAAAAAACAAAAGTAAAATTTAAGAATTAAGAATAATTTCTTATTCTCTTTTGTTTAAATATATGATTGGAATTTATAAAATAAAAGTTTTAAATTTTAAAAAAA
>JABUQX010021574.1:0-12500 GCA_015478945.1 Trachelipus rathkii
GAAATGGTATGATTGGGAGAATATATTATTATAATATATATATATATATATATTATATAGTATATTATATATATATAATGGTTATATTGTATATATATATATATATATATATATATATTAATTATATATATAGTTTATATATATTAATTAAATATAATAATTAATAATCAGATCAATGTGAAATTGTAATATATTAATATGCCCTAGAGCACTAATAAAACTTTATTATGTACTAAACTCTACTTTATATATTTTATACCAACGGTCATATTGTATTACTGTATTTTAATGCTAATTACCCTAAAATATTTATATTCCAGTTGAAAATATAAGTATATTTAAAATAAAAAAAAAAAAAAAAAATTTTTTTGGCCTTTGGGCTTTTTATATAATATATATATATATATATATATTATATATATATATATATATATATATATATATATATATATAATATATATAATATATATATGATACCGTATATATTTATATATATATATATATATATATATATATATATATATTATAATTGTATATATTATATATATATATATATATATTATATATTAATATTTATATATATGTAATATATATGATATATAGTATAGATATATTAGTCATTATAGGCATCAGTTTACACAACCTAATTAGTTTCAGGTTATGATAAGTTTTGATTAAGTATACACATCATTACATCTGTATCTTAACTAAAATCCTATTTGTAACTAGAACTAGAGGGTCTAAGTCGATCCTAGAAACCGCATAGGCTTCAACCTAACCTAATATGGATTGTTAAGGGACGTTTGGCTGTATTGATTCCTAACTTTTGATGGGTAGAAATTTCATTCAATTCATTGATTTTTTTAGGTTTAACACTTTCTAGTGGTAAGAATTTATGCTTTCTTTCGAATGGTCTGGTTATTTTTAACAGGCAAGAAATATTTGTATCACAATATATACGGGGGATAGGGGGGGTATTTCCAATTTTTGGGTAAAGTCATAAAATGATAAAATCCGATAACCTTTTTATTATTCATGTGATCAGGCATGAAAACTTTTCGGAGCAAGTATAGTTTGGGAAGATACACATTTTTGTTATAAATAAATTTTTTTGTATGGAGAACGGAATTTGCCTCTGTGCATGGAAAAATTTCAAAATTTTCAAAAGTTTCCCCATATGCAGCGGCAACCCCTGAGTTTACAAAACATTTATCTAAACAAAAAATGCAAACCTTGCCTAGTAGTATATGATCTTAAAGTTTCGTATTGATTGAACAAAAAATAAAAAATTTTATCTAAATTTTTTTCGTAGCAAAAAAAAAAAAAAAAAAAAAAAAAAAAATTAAATGGTGCGTGTAACTTTTTTAATATTTACTCGATTGCAATGAAATTTCACAGCTTGTGTACCTCTACAAGTATACATTTTTTATTTAGATTAATATTTGGTATGCGATGTTATGCCGCTGATCACGAGAAAAACTTTTGAAAACTTTAGAAATTTTTCTCATGAGCAGCGACAAATCTGTTGGTCATAAAATTTTCTCTAAACAAAAAAAAGTCTACCCTTCCTCAATTATATACGCTCTGCAAATTTCAAACTGATCGTAATAAATTAATTAATTAAGTTTTTATGATTTTTTTTATTTATTGAGTTTCCCGAATTTTTTTTTTAATGATTGGTGTCACGCAAACAATTTTATTATTCATCTGATAAGATGAAATTTTTTTATGCCTTATTATAACTCGACGATATGCACATACATTTTATTTAGATAAATTTTCTTACGCCCAATGGTTTTGCTACGAGACCCAGGAAAACCTTTTAAAATTTGGGCAAGTTTAATCCAAGAACAGCGGCAAAAGTGTTTGGTAAAGAAACAAATTTTCTTAAATACAAAAGGTGTTTCTCTTCCAATTATCCATACACTGAAAGTTTCGTATTATGAATATATAAAAAAAAAGTTATTCTTTGTAACGAGCGTTTTTCTTTTGAGTTGCCAAAAAAAGCAGTCGAAAAGTAGGTGTTCAAAAATGCTATATCAAAGCCATCTAAACTCTACTCTTCATTCTGATTAGAATTAAGATTTTACAACTTGTAAAATTGTTGAGATACACATTTTCGTTATATAAATTTTTTTTTATACCCAACGGTTTGGCCACTGTTCACAGTTCAACTTCTTGACTATTTTACTAAAAAAATTTTAGTTTACACTGAGAGGCTATTTATGAGTATAGCAAAATATTCAACACCGTATTATATACTTTCTTTTTCGAGTTCAATTTTGTATGCATTGAACTACATTTTGATGTCATTTTCCTTCACGTTTCTGTCCATTCTGGGGTATTATGAATAGCCCTACGGCTTTTTAAATTTTTATGAACGTGCTTTTTTCGCAAATAAATCAAAGATAATTTTTCGCCTATATATTGCTACAATTTGTGAGTTATTTCATAAATATATGCGTTTGGCAAGTATTTCAGTGAAATCCGCTTGCAAAAAATCTTTTGTTAGTTCAGCAGAAATTCACTGGTAATGGATGTGCTGAATTAAGAATGTTAACAAAGAATACTGACTCATGATATTTGGGAGAAATGACACGAAATCTAGACACATTTTTGCATATGTCATGAATAAGCAGAATAGTTGTCGAGATAAATCTTTCCTCTTTCGAATGGTCTATAATTTTCCAAAAAAAAATTAACAGATTAGTGTTTGCTAGGAATTCTTTACGTCATCACGTCCTCCTTAATTGCTGTATAACTAAACGGTAACCTAGATGACATCATGTACAGGTAAAATGTAGAATATAAATATATATATATATTATATATTTATATTATTATATATTATTATAATATATATTATATATATGTTATATATATTTTATATATATATAATTAATATATATATAATAAATAATATATTATATAGTATATATTATTTATTTTTTACATTTATCTTTAAAAATTTTATAATATTTTTTTTTTGATAATATTATGGATATAATATATATATATATTATTATTTATATATATATATTATATTATAGTTATTATATATATTAGTTATTATATAATATTAATATTATATATTATTATATATTATATAGGGATTGTTGCCGAGATAGTGAAATTAGCTCGGATACTCGTAATATTTCGCAAAAGTATTCGCGAATATCCCGGGTAATCGCCGGAATAATCACTTCGCTATTCGCCCGAATAGTTATTTCAAAGTTGGTCGTCCAGTGTTAGGGAAAAAATTAAAGAAAACTTACAATGGTCAACAAATAAAGGTGAAATTTTTTCTTGGATGGACTTTTGTAGCAAATATATAGTAATTCGGAGGTGCTGATTATATTTTCGGATTTGCTGTATCACATCCCCTTTTCGTGCAATCATGGAACACTATTTTTGCATATCCTAGAATGAGCGAAATTCTTTCATGGGGGTGGGGGTTGCGCACTAATATGGCTTTATTAGACGTTACATTCCGCATATATCTACAGTTAGCAGTCAAGTTTATCTGGCGGTCGATATCGGAAGCACGTAGTAACTTTATGTACCGTCTACGATGTTATGGATGTCATATGTGACCTGGATGATGTCTATCGATCATCCATCTGAAATACAGTTGATGGTCCGTCATTGTTCTTCAAGGGTGAACTGAACTGATTCTTGTATGGGCTGTATTTTGCCCGAAGTTGTCCCTGAGCTGTTGGCCCTCGAGTTGCATGAAAATGACTATACTGGACATGGCACAATGAGTAACATTTATCGTAACAGAAGCAGAGCTGCGGAGGCTCTCCCAGTAGATGGTAAACTTGTGTATTGCAGTGAAGTTGCAGCCTACTACCCGCTATGGGACTCCCAGCATACGATGCAGGCGAGTGGCGACTGTTTATGACACTTCCAAAAGCAGTTTAAAGTGTTGTGTTTGTACTCAACGGGCAACAAAGTATTGTTCGGTTCCAGTAGGTACTCGGTACGGATGAGAGAGTAGTATGCAAAAATCAAGACAGTTTTTTAGAGGCCTAACAATATCAAGGTAACATGGATGGGAAATGAGTACGTATACTTCAAGATGGTAAACATTTTTGAGCTCGGTAGCAAGCAAGGTTTCACCAATATCCCTGCTTCCTGTGCTTATTTGGGACAGCCAGGCGGCAAAAGATCACTGGACCAAAAGAGAGAATGGCCTCCGAGGGAAACCTTGACGCCTGGTGTGGCAGGAACATCGTACGTGAACCACTTGTACAAAGAGAAAACATCATCTTATCCACTAAACATAAAACTTGGTTTGATGAAAACAATTTGTGAAGCCCTGGACCATGATTGGTGAATGCTTCGCTAAATATGCTCACGTTTTCCTGGGTCGAAGTGCGAGAAGAATAAAGGCTGGATATTTGATGGCCGCACAAAGGATATGGACTCCTCGGTGATGCTGCCTTTGCTAAAAAAAATTGACTGTGTTAGAGGCAAGAGCGTGTAATGCTTTTTCAGAGATGTAGCACAGAATTTTCTTGGGGAACAGGAAAGCCGAGAACCACTTAACATGACAGGAAACTGCTAGCAGGTTTTTCATTCTCCATTGGATTGTATGAATGAGTATATAAGTTGCAGTCTAACAATTGCTTCACCTCGAAATTAATTTCCGGATAACCCATGGCCGATTTAGGGATGAGCAGGGTGAATCCTTCCATGCAGATCTAAGAGTGTCATGTGAAGGACGTTACCAGGGCAAGTGGGATATCAATATGATGGCCGATCTATTGTGGAGCTTGATGAGGATATCTTCCAGAATCGCTATCACGGTAGATTCGTCTATGAAAGAGAAGTACTACCAGTCGGGTAGGTATGTTTGAATTAATACTAAACATTCCTCTTTTACATTTCATTTGTTGTCCCTATATTACTCTTTATTCATAGTGTATTTATATGTTTAACATATATCTATCCAAGACATGTATCATATCATTGCCATTTGTTTCTCTCCCTTCATTATATATATTTATATATAGTAATATTATATATATATATATATATAATATATATAAATATATATAATATATATATATGATATATATATATATATATATATATCTATATATATAATATTATAATATAATAAATATATATATATATATATATGTAATTGTGATAGACCCTCTTGAAAAAGGTAAAAAATCATAAAATTTTACAAATCTGTGTTACACACAAATTCTCACAAATGCGATGTGATGTGCAAAAACCGTTACATTTTTGGAATCAGCACTCAATTATCAATTGGCGAGAACCCCCTCCAAGAATTTACTTATAACGGTTTTGTTAAGAAAACTAAAATTAAATAAAACTATTTCTTACTATAGCAAACCATATACACATATTAAAAATAATTAAATGGAAATTGAAAAGTTTCATAGTTAAGTACTTAAAGATATTAAACTAAACTTCATTTGAATAAGCTCCAAGGTTAAAATGACAGAAAATTAGCAGTTCTCCATTTTCAGGGATAACCTATTTTCTTGTGGCTTCAATAAATATTTCCTCCTGTTCTAAAATATCTTTTCACTTTCGACTGATGACGTGGAGTTGAAAGGTATTTTATTGCTAGTTTTTCAAATTCATAAACTATGTCCAGTGTTTTTCCACCAATTGAAGGGATATCATTGTCTTCACTGGTCAAAGTAGGCAATACTTAATATATTTTTTGTTTATTTTCTTTTATTTATTCCGTATGTAGCCTTTTACTTTATGTACAATAATCACATCGTCAGAAGATTGGGACTTTCTTTTTCACTCTCACTTTCTTTCTGTATGACGATTTTTGATGCCACAATTTCTTTAAAAACAATCCATTAAAGAAGCTTCATTTTCCCCACAACGTGAATCATGTCAGCAGAGAGTCAGGAGCTAATATTTTCATGCGATTCCTTTCCATGCCTCAACGACCATATTTTTTATTGATTCATGTTGAAAAATTAGCTTGATTCGCAGATCTAAGAAAGTAGCTACACACAAAAGATTTATCACATATACAACTTGTGATAAGTATTTTTGTACTGATTTCTTAAGCTCTTCAACGAGTGGGAGTGTAATTATTCCACTTAAGCTTTGTGTTTTTTTTTTTTGCTTTAATTGCCTTATTTTAAAATAGATTATTGCTAAAATGGAAGGGATTACACTTGGGCGACTGTTAACTTCACGTTTTATGTTTGTGTTTTAGTGATGTTGTCAATGGCTCAAGTAAATGGAATAATTTTGCCACTGGAAATCAAGTCAACATTTTCTGATTGCATTCAGCAGCGTAATTGGATAGGGGAACTTTTTTGCTCAAACAATCTTTTAAGGCATATCAAATCAAGTTCTGTTCCAGCGTGTAGAAACGTCCTGAATTATTTATGCTGTTTGACATTCAGCTGAATCTGTAAAGTTTTAAGGTTTGCAGCTGCGTTTGCTGAATGGTGAAAATGAGAGGATATGCTTTCTGCAAGTAAATGAAATATCTTTAACACAGACTTCTGACATAATATGAATCGTGAATGCTATAGTTGCAACATGTTAATAAAACATGAAATTGATAGCAAGCAACTCTCCCTTATACCAGCTACCCTGTTTGGTCCATTATCCCGTATCAATAAATGAATTCTATTTTTTAGAAAATTGATAAATGTCAAAGGCCCTTTATAGGATCTGACAAATGCCAAAGATTTTCGCCATATTGGCTAAAAATTTGGATATATTTTTATTTTTTTGGAAAAATAAGTTTCTAAAATTTCAATTTTAAAATGAAATAACTTTCCCTTATGTTTATTTTAATTTTATTTGTTTATAAAATATAAATATTCGGCGCGAATAGTTCGGCAAAAAAGCCGATACCGAATATCTATTTTGTCCGAATAGGCCAATACCGAAACTTACCGAATATTCGGCCAACATCCCTAATATATATATATATAATATATATATGTATATATATATATATATATATATTATATATATTATATTAATATATATATATATATATATATATATATTATATATATATTATAATATTATATATATATAGTATATATTATATATATATATATGGCTATTTATAAGATGTTGACTCCAGGAACGAAAATCAATAAAAAATGTAACGTTATTTCAATGATTTGAGGTTAAATACATAAGTAAATACTGGATTTTCAAATGTAATTTAATTAATTGTAACAAAAATTAAAAAGAAATTGACATATATTTTTTTTTTGTGCTTCACACCTATAGTCTTATAAAAAATGAGTAGCTTAGGCCGTGCTTAGGCTATTTATTTCAGTTTAAATTGATGAATGTAATACGTAAAGTTTGTGTGAATTTGTTTTGGACAATAATAAATTGGATAATTTGAATTATTTTTATATATTTTATGTTTTGATCCGGGGTGGGGGCCTTCGGCCCCCCTCTATATCGTCCCCCGCAGAGCGGGGTGCCCCGCTCGCAAGCTCGCGTCCGGGGGGAGTTTTTTTTAAAAAGATAAAAATACCATAAATTTTAATAAAATTTAAAATCAATCATAAAAATGAAAGAACTTACGAAAAAAAAATTAAATTCCTATTAAATAATAATAATATATAATAATAATATATAATAATAGATAAAAATCTTTTATTAATTCTTAAAAATTAAAAATGCAAATAACGCTAATAAATAATTAGAAAATTCCAGGAAAACCAGAAAGGCCGACTTTCTTTGATTTATTATGAAAATTTCACCCGCGTTAAAACGGAAAGTCAACATCTTATAAATGTCCATATATATATATATAATCTTTTAATATAATAAAATCATTGATAATCATTATAAAGAATTTGTAAAAAGGATAAATAACAATATCAATATATTGATAAGTTGAAACACATTTCGGCAGTTATTCTTCATCCCTACATGAATGAAATAAAAGCTTAAAAGTGATGTTTTGAGTAGCGTTATTTTTTTTATTTTTATTGAAGATATGCATTTAAAATTTAAGTGCATGGATAAAAAACTATTTTTTTATATACCATTTTTGTAATTTAAAAGTTTATAGTTTTAATATAATAGTTGCGTATTACTACACTAGTTACATAATTACCAAAAATTTGAAAATCTGAGTATTGGCCCTTAATGTAACAATTATATAGGTAGGTATGTTTTTTTATTTTTTGGTCATTGTGGATTCCCGTTTAATCTCAATCATTTAAAGGTAATAATTGAGTTTAGCTCAATCTGACAAAATATCAGTATTGTTTTCTGATAATCATTTTTTGGTAATTATTTACAGTAAGGGTCTTAACAGATTTTTATGAAAATATTAGTGAAGAATAAAAAAAAACTATGGATCACTCTTTTGGAAAAAAGTTACAGCCTCTCAAAGTTGTGTGCACATCATGTAGCAGCGTTGCTTCATACTCATATCTAAACATCAATTAGCTGCTTTTAAAAGAATTTCAATTTTTCTAGATTGAGCTAAACTCGAGAATTACTCATGTAAATCCTGTATTAAAACTAAATATTTAATTTACCAAAATGGCATAAAAGATTATTTGAAGTTTTTTCTATTGATTTTCGTACATTTTATGTAGCCCTATATACTGTATAGAAAAATTTAAAAAAAAAATCATTTTAACCTGTTTTCATTTTTATAGGGATAACACTATCGATGCTTTTTTTATTATTGGTATAGGATTACATTAATGTTTTGATAATTGATAATTTTTTAACATTATCAACTATTTTTTTATGTAGAAAAAATTTATGTATATAAATAAAAAGTAAATTAAAAACTTTTTGGTAAATAAATATTTTTACATATACTGTATAGCTATATACCGCATATATACCATATAGCTATATTTGTGATAGGACGTTTAAGAATTTTTGATGATGACAGTTATAGTCAATTATGACGATGATGATTAATTGAAAAAGTATATTTTAAAAATTTCTATTTTAATAAATTTAATAAATTTATAATAAGGAAGAATTAAATTTTGTTCACTTCTATCTTATTTAAAGGTGTGAATACATTAAGAACTGCATTAATACATTGAAATTTTTCCTGTTATTCATTAACATCTTGGTTTTGTTCCTAATTTCTATATAATAATAATAATAATCAAAAATACTTTATTCTGTCCATTTTATGTATTACATAATATTTACCATTAAAAATAGCAATTTAATATAAAAAAATATAATACATAGATGAGAAATGGGCTACTAAGGAGATGTTTTACGTCCTTTGAGCCCATGAAGTATTATTCATTTTCATATTCAAATTTATATTTAATAAACCATAAATTAAAACAGTTTATATAATATGAAATGCTCCTAACCCTAATAGGCTAGATAATAATAATAATAATAATAATAATAATAATAGTAATATTTTGTTATATAAATCCACTATTATAAGCTAAATTGATTGTTGCAATATTTAGTCTCCGAACTTGAGGCATCTTCAGGCAGTAATGAAATTGCAACGATCAATTTAGTCTTCAACAATGGTTTAAGTCCTAAAGGAAAGATCTTGATAGGAAGTGTTTTCTTAACTTTGAAAGGAAAAAAAATTGGAAGAAGCGACTCTGAGAGGAAAGTCTGCAACTCTTACTTTTTGATCCTCCAGGATGGCTGTAATACCCTACTTTAGAGTTTTTGGACTTAGGACACCCTTTCTAAGGAGTGGCTATGATTTTCCTACTGGCAAAGTTGAGATGGGATATTTTCTGTCTTTGTCTTTTATTGGGGATTTTTTTTTTTTAGACAAAATTGGTGAAGTGACTTATTGTGTTGAAATTTTATTTTTGGCTTTAATATTACTTTTTATAATAGTGGATTTATACAACAAAATATTTCTATTAGCCATTTCCACAAATAAATTTCATTACCACCTGAAGATGCCTCGAGTTCGGAGGCAAAATATTCCAGCGATCAATTTAGTCAACAATGGTTTAAGTCTTGAAGGAACGATCTTGATGGGAAGTGTTTTCTTCTTAACTTTTAAAGGAAAGAAAATCCGAAGAAGTGACTCTGAGAGGAGAAGTCTACAACTCTTACCTTTTGAATCTCTAGGATGGTTGTAAGGAGCTTACTTCAGAGTTTTCGGACTTAGGATGCCCTTTCTGAGGAGTGGATATGATTTCCTACTGGCGAAGTTGAGATTTGAAGTATTGTTTTTGTTTTTTTTGGGTAGTTTTATTTTATTTTTATTTTTTAGATAAAATTAGTGAAGGTGACTTGTTAAAATTTTATTTTTGGCTTTAATATTACTTTTTTTAATAATAATAATAATAATAATAATAATAATAATAATAATAATAATAATAACAACAATAATAGTAATAATAATAAAAATAACAATAATAATAATAATTTTTTTTTTTTTAAGTAAGTGTATAGCATCCACCACCACACCAAAAAAAAGCTGTGATACTGAGTCAGAAAATTAACTACAAGGGTAACTCCTAACCAGAATGCATGAAAATAGGAATTCAGGAATTAAATCTCATCGAGTAGAGTTAGTTCCCGAAGGAAAGTAAAGATAGCATCATTGTTGAAATGAAGTGATTCAGACATTATAAATGAGAGGCGGGATTGGAAAGATATGGTGTGTAACATGGGGGAAAAACCGGTCTCTGGATGCTGAAAGAGCCGCACAACCCACGAGGAAAAGGCACTGAAAGTAGACGGGAGGGAAAAAAACCGGCCTCTCGATGCTGAAAGAGCCGCACAACCCACGAGGAAAAGGCATACTGAAAGTAGACCCTGGGAATGACAGAAAGGACATATAGGGGATTCTCCCTTGCCATGAGGTAGCTGTGTCACATTAGTATGGCCAATTCGCAAACGAGCCAGGACCACCTGGTGCCGACTCCAGCGAAAACACAATGACCAAATCCCCATGAGTGGCTTTATGCTACTAATTTTGGTACCATGATAATCCTCCGACCAACACTCCTAGCCCTATTTGAGTAGGAGTAGAAATCAGCAGCTGGGAAGTGTCCCCACAAGATGGCCACAGGTAAGTATCGATTGGAGTAATTTTGCATGTTGTGATGTGTAATAATAATAATAATGATAATAATAATAATAATAGCAATAACAATAATAATAACTAAGAGTAATAATGGCAAACATCAATAATAATAATAATAATAATAATAATGATAACAGCTATGACAATAAAAAAAGAGAAGAAGAGTAATCCTAGTATAGCTACTACTTAATAATAATAATAATAATAATAATAATATTAATAATAATAATAATAATAATAATTAAACTAAAACTAACAGCATTAATGATGATAAACATTAACATTATATCATCACTATATAATACAATGCAAATAATAATAATAGTAATTTCTCTTGATTAATAGTAATGATTTATTTAATATTAAAATCATTCATGCTCCTTATTTTATTCAGCTTAATATTTCATGTAATTTTAATATATATATATATATAGTAAGTATCTTCAAAACATTGATTTTAAAAAATTTTAATATGCAAGAACATGGACAGACATACAAAATTCTAGTACTTTAAATTTAGAGTTCTGAAATTATGATGCAGAAACATAATCTTTCTTCAGTTTCTGGTGTAATATTTCCTCATTTTATCCGCAAAATAATCTGCAAAAATTGTCAATAACAATTGAGAAAAAATATGCTGATTTTGCTGATGATGATTAATCAATTAATCATCTCGTCACTAATATTAAGACATTAAGAATATAGAGACAGTAAGAAGCCACATGGGCCTATCGAGACTGTCCCAGTCAACCCACTAACCAAACATGCTCATGCAAATCCACAATGCACCCTAGGGATTGTCAAATTACTGTAACTAAAAATCAACCAATTTGGCTTAGTCAAAAATAATATATATATATATATATATATAATATATATATATAATATATATATATATATATATATACTATATAATATATATATATATAATATATAATATAGTATATATATATATTACCCAAAACCAATCCACATGCCATTAATAACTAAGTTATGGTCACACATGCAATCTAACATTAATAACTACTGTAACTAAAACCCGCCAATTTGGCTTCATCTAAATATATTATATGATACCCAATCCATCCATCCATATACCCATCCAACCTTTTCTTGAATGATGTAATCGAGTCACACTCTACAACCTCCTGTGGCAAGCCATTCCAAAATTTAACAACTCTATTACTGAATGCATGCTTTCTCTATTAATTTTCTTATTAATGCCCCCTGGCCACCTGTCCATGCTCTACTGATTAAAAATTTGTTGGTCTCCGTATTATCAGTCGATGTAAATATTTTGTAGACTTGTATCATCCCCTCTGAGAATCGCCTTTCTACAGAAAACATTCCTAACTCCTCACCCTCTCCTCATAGCTCTTACCCTCAAACCAGAAATCATCCTTGTTGCTCTAAGTTGCGCACTCTCTCTAGCATATCTTAAGTCTTT
>JABUQX010021574.1:20000-22500 GCA_015478945.1 Trachelipus rathkii
AATTTAATTCCTTTGTTAGCTGCATCGATATTTTTAAATACTATACTATTGGATATGCCTATTGTATTTAGACCTAATTATTTCATATTGACACGTTTCGGATTTTGTAGGCACATAATGTCTACGGATGACGTCTAGTTTGTTTATGGTACATTGCGTGGAATCGAACAACCGGATCATATAATGTCGAGAGAGGAAGAGCCCACCTCATTTTTTATGTGCATTTAACAGAAGCCATAAAAAATATATATCATCCCATTCGACTTTCGCATGTTTGTGCGCGGTTTTTTCGTATTGCGCGTGCCGCAGACCGCAACGTAAGCATATCATCCTCCTTTTATGAAATTAAATAATCCCGAACTTATAATTCTTTACACATTTTCCATACTGTAAACATCCCGCACGGTGATACTGATACACGCTGTAACATAACTCGTGAGACACCCTGTATTATATACTATATATAAATATATTATATATATATTATATATATATATATTATATATATATATATATATATATATATATATATATATACTATATATATAATATATATATATATATATATATATATATATATATATATATATATATAATATATAAATATATAATAGTATATATATATATATATATGAATATATATATATATATATATATATATATATATATATAATATATAATATTTATATATATAATTATATATATTTTAATATATATATACTATATTAATATATATATATATATATATATATATATTTATAATATAGTATATATATATATAATATTATAATATATATATATAATATATATATATATATATCAGAGGTGGGGCGTTCCGCAATTTAAGTCGGCAATTTCCGCTATTGCGGAATACCAAAATAAATTGCGTAATTGCGTTGCCGATAATTTGAAAAATGTTTGGCGGAGAATTGCAGTTAGTGAATGCCTATAATCATCCTGCCATTTAATTCCGCAATTCCAGCATTAGAGGACTACCAAAACCAAATTGTTTGATATTTCCAGTGGAATGCCAAAATTTGTAGCCACAGAAAATTTTTACAACGTTGCCCATTTTTTTACTCTGGCAGCAAAAACACCGGAAAAATCGATATTTTTTTGGTTTCGGTATTTTTATAAAAGTTTTTTGTAAAAAAAGTAATAATTACAAAAACTTAAAGGCTTAAATGCTGACAATAAAAGTTTTGAAAATCAACATTATTCTTTTTCTTTATGACAAAATTTTTTCTTAAGCTTAAGTTATAATGAAATATAATTTATAAAACGTTCGCCACAAATTTTCAGATAAAAATGTATTGTACAGTAAACATAAATGATGAATAAAATAATATAACATTGGTACCCAACATCGAAAGTCTAAACAAGTATAATATATATATATATATATAATATATAATAATATATATATATAATATATATAATATATATATATATATATATATATATTATATATACTATAATTATATATTTAATATATATATATATATATACTATATATATATATTTATATATATATATATATCTATATATATTTATATATATATATATATATATATAATTATAATATATTATATATAATATATATATATATATCTATATATATATAATTATATAGCTATATAAATAATTTTCAAAATTATTTTAAATTATTTCCCCCAACGAGGAAGAATCTACTAAGGGTAGTAATTATCCGGTTATGCCGGCCGGATAAAAACAATGAATCCGGCCGATACCGGATAGTCAAAAAGTTGCCGTGGATATGCCGGATACCGGTAGTTTGCCGGATATCGCCATCCCTAATAATAAAGGCCACACCCCCCCCCCTTCTTTCTCTATGCTGGTATAAATAAAGTGAATATCCGTCTATTTCATATTCCTGAACGGTGTCACCATATAATTCTTCATTAACCCATGCCTCAGTTATGCAAATAATGTCCAGATTCTCATTTATGGTATAAACTAATTAGCTCATCTTTTTTATTTCTAGGCTATGAGCATTTGTGTAAAAGCATTTTATTTTCGAATGCTGTTTTTTTTATTGCTATCATCCTTATTTGAGCCTGTAAACCAGTTTTTATTTATATCGCCCACTATTACCGGTTACCATTGCCTATTATTCGTATCCAGATTTAGCCATCCATCACCCCAACTTTACCTAGTTTTTTTGCTAAAACAAGACTCCAAACGCGGTGTCTGAAAAAAGCCCAACACCTTTTACGACTCAATGTGAACTCAATCTGCCGCAAAAAGATCTTTATCCAGAAATTCCCTCCACAAATCCAAGAACCTAATATTTTCTGGAAAAACATAAATTTCTAATTCTTTCATTTACACCTAAAGCCTACTTCCCCATTCCTGACCTGCACCTAACATAGGTAAAATCCCAGAAATCATGCACCTTCTTCCACAAGCTTTCATCTTCTGATCAATTCCTATAATCTGCTATTAATTCTTCTTACCTCCTATGTCCTATATCATTTGT
>JABUQX010021575.1:5000-12500 GCA_015478945.1 Trachelipus rathkii
TTCATTCACTATTCTTGGGCTGTTTAGAAATTATCTTCCAGTTGAATCTGTTTATGTGTGATTTACTGTTTAGTGTTTTGTTTCTGTAAGTTCGTTTTTTTCGTTTTAATGGGGAATGATTCGTCATAGCATTTATTTAATATGTTTAAGTTATTTTCAACGTGCGACAACAAAGTATAATCGTTATCTTGTTCTAATATTGTTACAAAAAAAAAACTTGCCTTTATATCGGGGATATTCTAAATAACGTTGCAATAGTATTGTAAGGTCATTAATTTCGCACAAAGCCATAATGAGTTTTTTAGATCTATGTTTTTAATTACATCTTTCAATCTTTTTAAACCCGTCATCATTTCATTTGAAGATGGTTCAAAATGCTCCTTAGTCATTGATTTAATGGTATACATCGGAGAACCAGGAAGCTGGTGAGAGGCGCTGATTTTTTTTGGTAGTTTCTTCAAATGGTTTCATTAGCTTAATACAGTGTGATATGATGTCTATTTTCATTCATTATATATAGAATGTTAACTTTAGAATACGAACTGGCGTACGAAGCAAAAGGTTCTTTGAGCAATACTTCTTTTCCATCATATGAAGTGTATACTATTCCAGCGAGTTGGAATGTCTTTGATAACATTAAGATATGGAATATCAATCCGTTTTTGAATTGCCTTCACTCATTTTTCATTTTCATTTTCTTTTCAGATTCTATCTTAAGTATTTTATATATTAAATTTTTATCAATCTCGACAATAAACTTACCGCGTCAACATTCCGCGGATGCGGATGCCGATGCGGATGCGGATCTTTAATAATGTGCGGATGCTCCGCGGATGCGGATGCGGGATGTTACCTTATATATAATATTATATATAATATATATATATATAAACAAATTAATTATAAATTTGTTTTTAAATTTTTAATAGTTTACTATAAATAAATATTATATTTAAATTGTTTATAATATATATATATATCATATATTATATAATATTATATTATATTTAATAATATAATAATAAAATATGAAAATAATAACATATATTTGCAATAATAATAATAATAATATATCAAAATAATAAGATTATATCTATATAATTTAATAATTCCATTTTTACCATTTCCATTTATTAGTTAGAATACAAGCAAAGCTTTTACAAATTTCATATTTAACATCAGGTACAATAAGTTATCATTCAAATCTGCTCACATAGGAGAAATTAAACACACCCTCACTTCACTGAGTCCAATATATTTATAATCAAAGTTATTTAAATGCCAATAAATTCCCGTAGCAATTTCTTAAAACCAACAGTATTTCTATTCTCTCTAAGATGACGTGGCAAAGAGTCCCACAACAAAATGCCTTTATTAATACAGAAATTTTGATTAGCCATAGTCCTCGAGAAAGGATAAGGATGCCTCAAAAGATTCAAATTACGAGTATTATAATTGTGTGGCCAATTTAGGCTGTCCAAATAATTATAAAATAGTGCGCCTTCATTCACCAAATTGGAATGCATGAAGAGGCCAAGCTTAAACCTGTACAAATGACGAAGAGGCATGATACCTTGCTCTGCAAACATTTCAGCGGTATGAACAATATCCTTGGGGCTAATATTTCTCAGCACGTTATTCTGTGCAACAATAATTGGTCTCAAGGCACTATCGTTTGATCCACCCCAAGCCAACAAATGTAGGTTCAGGAATGGATAAATAAAAGAATAGTAAAGAGTTGTCAAAACCTTGGATGAAACTAAATTTCTCAGTGCAAATATAATACCATTGTTTCTATTAATTTTTTTACACAGTAGTGATATATTTTCATCAAATTTTAAATTATGTTGTAAAATTATGCCCAGATATTTGATAGATTTTACAATATCTATTTCAGTACCATTTAAATGAAGGTTAGCTCTTACATTAGGAGAGAGTGAGAAGATCATACCTTTCGTTTTTACAAAGTTCAAAGACAATTTATTAGCGCAGGTCCATCTGAAAATTTTTTGCAGCTCGTCATTGATAACATTCTGAATATAATTCAAATCTCTGCCCGAAAAGTATATAACTGTGTCATCTGCATATAATGACAGTTTTACATTGGAAATAGTTCTCACCAGATCATTAATATATATTATAAAAAATAAAGGTCCCAGGCACGATCCCTGGGGCACGCCCGCCTCCACCACTCTAAGACCCGATTGCAGACCATTCACTTGGACATATTGCATCCTGTTATTGAAGTAAGACTTAATGAAGTCAAGACAAACACCTCTCCCAATACCATATCTTTCTAATTTGACAATAAGTGTATTTGTGTCAATTGTGTCGAATGCTTTGGAATAATCCAGAAAGACTGCAACAGTGTGTTCCTTCCGAGACAGGCTCTCACTGACATCATGCAAAAGTGACAAAACTCCATCTTGAATCCCCCTCCCCTTCACAAATCCAAATTGTTGAGAACAGATAAAGGAATTACTAATAAAGTAAAATGTAAGCCTGTTATATATAAGCTTCTCAAATACCTTAGTTATTGTTGAAAGGATTGAAATAGGTCTGAAATTTCCGAGTGTATCACGACTTCCAGATTTGTGAAGAGGCACCACTCGCGCTATCTTTAAAAAATCAGGGAATATTCCATTTGATATGCATCTGTTAAAAAGTACAGAGAGAATTTCCCCCAGTTCACCAGAAACCATCTTCAAAATTCTCGCAGGAAGAGCGGATGTATGGAAGTTTTTATCTTTTAATTTATTTATGATTTCCTCAATCTCAGTCGGAGTACAAGGCATAAATGCGAACGAGTTTTGTGGAGAATGTATATTATTTATGAATGTATTAGGTATGTTAGGAATTGCAGTTCTTAAATTTGACGGAACGTTCAGAAAATAATCATTAAAAAGTTCTGCAATATCAGCTTTATTAAAAGTTTTTTCTCCATCTTTAATTATACAATCAATTTCCGACTTCCTTTCATTTCCCAAAATACCATTTATAACTCTCCAAATTTTAGCGTGATCGTTCTTTGAATCATCAATCTTCCTCTGATAATATAGCTCCCTTGAAAGTCTCAATGCAGAAGTAAGAAGATTTCTGAATAGTTTGAAGTAGTCGAAGGATATTAATCCCATTTTATGAAGCTTAAAAAGTTTATGTTTTTTCCTAATGCACAACAGCAACTTATTGGTAATCCACGGACTTTCAAACGATCTTTGGTTGATCTTTTTGTCAGCAATGGGGAAGACCTCAGCCACCAAGTCCTCCAACCGCATTACAAATCTCGGAAAATACTTCATCAATGTATCCACCATTTAAGCCATCCAAAACAATATACCTCAAGGACGCTACTTCTCTCCTTAAAGTATTAACTGCTCGTTCTGTAATTTTTCTGATCCTTACTGTTTTATGGGGACTTTCGTTAGTCGCATCTTTCAAAGAGCAACATGTTGGATAATGATCAGACAGTGAGCACTTCAAAACAAAATTCTGTAAATTATAAGGTACATTAGTCCATATGTGATCCAGTAATGTACTAGACTCTGCTACAGAACGAGTGGGAACTGAAATAAGCTGATGAAGATTTTTGGATAGAAATATAGTTTCGAATTCCCTAGCGGCATGATATTTATTGTCAGCAAGCAAGTCCACATTGAAGTCTCCACATAGTATAATTTTATTGCAAAAGTTTAACTTATCAAGAAATAGATGGGAGAAGCATTCATTAAAATCAACAAGACTTCCAATTCTTCGGTAAATTCCACCAATCAAATATGAATCACTGTCCACAGTCAATTCAATAGCTAAAGACTCAAACGCATTATTAACAATACCCAGGTCTTCGCATAAGTTACATTGCAGGTTATTTCTATAGTATATAGAAATACCACCTCCGTAATTATCTCTATAAATATGATAGGACAAGTAATTAGGTATAGTAAAGCCAACGTTGGAGTCACTCGTGAGCCACGTTTCAGTCAGAATTATGATAGAAAAATCAAGGTCCAAAATTTTTAAGAGACAAATAAATTCATTAAAGTTCTTTCTTACGCTCCTTATATTTAGTGCAAGAACATTTAGCTTTTTTTCAAATTTCTGACATTCGGCACCATTACATGTATCAATTTCAATCACCTCCGTATCGCAAAGTAGGTTATCATAATTAATTTCAGAGTTAGGGTCAAAATTAGGCATTTTTTATGAGCAACAGCGTGCATTTTGGTCCTGTGCAGTGCTACATCAGAGATACAGTTTTGCTACATAGATTCAGCTTTCTACATCAAAACATCATGGAAGACAATTTTAACAGTCAGCGATAACATTAAAACAATCGCAACAATGATAGCAACAATAACATCATTAACACCTCAATAATAACAACAACATCAGTGATAAAAATAACTAAAATATCGAGAGTAATTATCACTCCAATATAATAATAAAATAACAATACAATAACATAACATAACAATAATAATAATAATAATAATAAATAATAATAATATATAATAATAAAAATAATAAATAATAACAATAATAATAATAATAATAATAATTAACAAAACATAATAATAATATAAAATAATAATAACAATAATAATAATAATAATAATAATAATTAATAATATAATAATAATAATAGATAATAAATAATAATATAATAATAATATAATAAAATAATAATAAGACGTTAATAATGATAAGTTGCATAATAATATAATATAATATAAATAATAAAAATATAATAATAATAAATAATATAATAATAATAATAATAATAATAATAATAATAATAATAAATAATAATAATAATAATATATTAATAATAATAATAATAATAATAATGACAACAACAACAATAATAACAACAGCAATAATAATAATTATAACAGTATTAACTAATAATAATAATAATAATAATAATAATAATAATAATAATAATAATAATAATAATAATAATAATAATAATAATAATAATAATAATAATAATAATAATAATAATAAAAATAAAAATAAAAATAAAAATAAAAATAAAAATAAAAATAAAATAAAAATAAAAATATAAAAATAAAATAAAATAAAAATAAACAATAAAAATAAAATAAAAATAAAAATAAAATATAAAATAAAAATAAAAATAAAATAAAATAAAAATAAAAATAATATAAATAAAAATAAAAATAAAAATAAATAAAAATAAAAATAAAAATAAAAATAAAAATAAAAATAAAAATAAAAATAAAAATAAAAATAAAAATAAAAATAAAAATAAAAATAAAAATAAAAATAAAAATAAAAATAATAATAATAATATAATAATAATAATAATAATAATAAAAATAATAATAATAATAATCACAATTACGACCATAACAGCAATCACAGCTACAGCCAAAGCTACTTTTACAAACCTTAGCAAAGCAATAATGATAATGATAATGATAATGATAATAATAATAATAATAATAATAATAATAATAATAATAATAATAATAATAATAATAATAATAATAATAATAATAATATAATAATAAATAAAACAAAACAATAATAATAATAGCATATAATACAGTATGGTTCTGCAAATATGATGATAATATATAAAGGTTAAGTTGATATTAAAGAATGACAACAAAATAATTACAATGATAATAACAACAAAATCATTCCAGTTTACATTGCTAATAGCAACAGTCATATAGCAACAGATATGGATATAATACTACAATAATAATAATAATAATAATAATAATAATAATAATAATAATAATAATAATAATAATAATAATAATAATAATAATAATAATAATAATAATAATAATAATAATAATAATAATATAATAATTAATAATAATAATAATAATAATAAAATAATAATAATAATAATAATAATAATAATAATAATAATAATAATAATAATAATAATAATAATAATAATAGCAACAATGACAACAATTCTAATACTAACATCAGTAACACTGATAATTAATATTCAATATATAATTAATGTAAAGGCAATAATAATAATAATAAAATAATAATAATAATAATAATATAATAATAATAATAATAATATAATAAGATAATAATTATTTAACAATGATAAAAAGATAATAATAATAATAATGATAATAATAATAATAATAATAATAATAATAATAATAATAATAATAATAATAATAATAATAATAATAATAATAATAATAATAATAATAATAATAGTAATAACAATACCAATACAAACAGCAGTAATGCTGATAATAAATATTTAATATATAATAATAATAAATGTAAAGATAACTATGATAATAATAATAATAATAATAATAATAATAATAATAATGATAATGATAATGATAATGATAATGAAATAATAATAATAAAATAATAATAATAATAATAATAATAATAATAATAATAATAATAATAATAATAATAATAACATAAACAATGATAATAATATCATCATTATTACGGTATGTACCAAAGTTGATGCTAATATATAAAGATACGTTGATATTATAAGAATGACAACAATAATTACAATATTAATAACAACAGAAATCATTCCAGTTACATTGCTAATAGCAACAGCCATATAGCGACAAATATGGATATAAAACTAAAATTATTACAAAGATAATAATAATAATAATAATAATAATAATAATAATAATAATAATAATAATAATAAATAATAAATAATAATAAATGTATAATTAATAATAATAATAATAATAATAATAATAATAATAATAATAATAATAATAATAATAATAATAATAATAATAATAATAATAATAATAATAATAATAATAATAATAATAATAATAATAATATAATAATATAATAATAATAATAATAATAATAATAATAATAATAATAATAATAATAAATAATAATTAACTCAATTTTTTTTCTAATTAAAAATATATAATAATAATAATAATAATAATATAATAATAATAATAATAATAATAATAATAATAATAATAATAATAATAATAATAATAATAATAATAATAATAATAATAATAATAATAATAATAATAATAATAATATGATAATGATAATAACAGCAACAATAACAACAATCATAATAATCAAGGTGATAAACATTAATTTATTGATCAAATCTTTCTTTAATAGCTGTTACGTCATTGAGTGAGTAAATAGTTTTAATTTCGGTGCCGAGTCTACACATAATTTTACCGCTTCTTACGAAGAAATGAAAATCGGAACCGCTATTAGTTTTCTTTATTTTTTTTAATTCGTTTATTATAGCAAAGCGCCGTGGAGTCAGGAAATCGTTAATGTACAAAGATCCTCCTACCCGACTTGGACTCTCGCTACTATTAGATAGCCTTTTTAATTTAGATGAAGCAACGAATAACTTCTTGCGAATGTCGCAATTCCCAACTTCCACGATACACTTAGCGTTAAATTTCCCAAACTTTCTTACTGACGAAAAAGAGTCTACAGTAAAATCAGAGTTTAAGT
>JABUQX010021575.1:22500-25000 GCA_015478945.1 Trachelipus rathkii
CCCACCCACCTCCTCCACCCCACTCTATCCCTCGCCAACACCCTACCCTCTTCCTCCCTCATCCCTCCCTCCTCCAGCATCTCCTTTATTCCATCCATCCACCTCCTTCTTGGTCTCCCCCTTCCTCTCCTTCCTATCCCCTCCGCCTCCCATACTCTCCTAACCACTCTCTGTTCCTCCATTCTCACCAGATGCCCATACCATCTTAACATTCCCTTCTCCGCTCTTCCCACCAACCCATTCCTCCAATCACATCTCTCCCTCACCACCCTATTCCTAATCCTCTCCCTTCTACTAATCCCACAAACCGCTCTCAACCCCTTCATCTCAAATACTTCCAACTTCTTCCTGGACCTGGCATTCAACCCCCACGTTTCACACCCATACAACACCGCTGGTACACAAATTTTTTCAAACATACTTATCTTAACTTTCTGTGATAAATCCCCCCCTTTCCATACTTCTCTCAGACCACTCAACGCTCTCATTCCTTCTCCTACTCTATGTTCTATCTCCTCCTTCATCCCTCCCCCCTTACCCAAATCCATCCCTAAATATCTAAAAATCTTTACTTCTTCCAGAACTACACCCCCCACTCGAACCTCTAACCCCTCCCCCTCCTCACTTTCCTCCTCCTCAAACACTAACACTTTACTCTTACCTGGATTTATTTTAAGGCCCCTTTTGTCCGCACATTCTCTCAAACTCCCTCACCAAATACCTCAACCCTTCCGCGCTCTTCGCCACTAGGACAGTATCATCCGCGCAAACAGTATCATGTTCACTTCCCTTCTATCATTCCCATTTGTCAATTCCACCCCCCTCCCCTCCCTCACCATTCCTCTGCAAACACTCTCCATAAACAAATTGAATAGCCACGGCGACATTACACACCCCTGCCTCAGTCCTCTCGCCACCCCAAACATCTCACTCTCCCCTCCTAACACTCTCACACACATTCTACTATTCTTATAAAATGCCCTGATACCTTTACCTAATTTACCCCCCACTCCATTTTCCTCCAACACCCTCCACAATTCACCTCTTTTCACTCTATCATATGCTTTCTCTAAATCTAAAAAACACCCATACACTTTCCCTTTCCTCTCAATACTTTTCTCCACAAGCATCTTTAGTGTAAACACTTGATCCACACACCCTCTTCCCTCCCTAAATCCTCCTTGTTCTTCCCCCATTCTTCCTTCCGTAAACCCTCTCACTCTCTCAATCAGTATTCTACCATACACTTTCCCTACCACACTTAAAAGACATATACCTCTATAATTCCCACATTCCATCCTATCCCCTTTCCCCTTATACAGGGGAACCAAACAACCATCCTCCCAATCCTGCGGTACCACACCACTCCTCCAACATATATTATATAACCTATACAGCCACTCCTCCACCCCTATACCACCCTTCTGTAACATTTCCATTCTCACACCATCCAGACCTGCGGACTTCCCTTTTTTTCCTTTACTCAAGGCCCTAATAATTTCCTCCATTTGTATTTCATCTTCCCCCTCCCTCCCCAATACATTCCCCATCCCCCCCCCCTCCAAACCACCCTCCCTCACCCTCTTCATTCAATAGTCCACTAAAATACTCCCCCCACCTCTTCCTCACCCTATCCTCTCCTCCTATCCACTCCCCATCTCCTCCCTTAATCCTCTCCCCCAACCCCTCCTTCTTCTTCCTTTTTTTATATATTTATATATATTGGATACCTGAAACACAATTTTCCGTCACCTTTCTACACCACTCATCTTTTGCTCTTCTCTTCGCCCTCTCCACCGCCCTCTTTGCTTCCACTCTAACCCTTCTATATTCCTCCCAGCTTTCCTCTCTCCTACTTCCCAACCATTTCACATAAGCCTCCTTTTTCCTTTTTACCTCCTCACTCACCCTCATTCCACCATTCGCTCCCTTTCCTTCTGCTTGCACCCACCCTTTTTACTCCACATACCCTTCTAGCCTCTTCACATACTGCCTCCTTAAATCTCGTCCACTCCCCCTCCACCTCCCCCATTCCCGTCCCTCTCACGTCTCTCCACCTGTCCTCCATACCTCTCCTAAACTCCCTCTTACACACTGTCTCCTCCAATTTTTCCACCTTTATCACCTCCACTCTCCTCTTTTCTCCCCTTTCCTTAATCGTCACCTCTCCTCCCACCCTTAACCTTGCAACCACCAAATAGTGATCCGATATCCCCCTCCCCGCCCCTCTAAATACATTTACATCTAGTAATCTATCTCTATCCTTCCCATTTACACACACATAATCCAGTACCGCCCTCCCCCCCGTTATCTCACTCTTCCATGTATACTTATGATTTTCACTTTTTTTGAACCACGTATTCCCCACTATCATTCTTCTTTCAACACACAACTCTAACAGACTTTCTCCATTAACATTCCTCTCCCCTACCCCAAATGGTCCTATTATTCTTCCCACCCCCTCCCTACCCACTCCTGCATTTAAATCCCCCAATAGACA
>JABUQX010021575.1:50000-54119 GCA_015478945.1 Trachelipus rathkii
CATTTAGAGAGCAAAGAATTAAAGGAAACCAGTCACCTTTCAAGATATATTTTACGGAGGAACTTATGGATCATATATGCAGAGAACTGCGATAAACTAGAAACGCTTTACACAAAACATTACACTTTCTGTCGATGATTTGTAGGTTTATTTCGTAATTCTTTTGATTTCTGGATCTGGAATACTCTTGTTCGATGGAACGACAACAGTCGAATAACCATGTTTACAAACTCAAATGAAAGAGACATCTTTGAAATTGTTACCTGCAAACGTTGGGCAGAGGAGAGAGGAAACAAGCAGTTATTTCTCAAACAAATATCGTAAAACTGTATAATAAAAACAAGGGAGGAGTGGATTGTTCGAAAATGTGAGCAATGAACCAATTAGAATACGGATCTAAATGATATTGACCTACTTCGCTTTCCTAATGCAGTGTTGTCAATGTTGTGGACTGCTATAAAAACAACAATAATAAATATACAACAGACAATAAATCTTAGCTTCTTGAATTTACTAGACAAATAAGGTAATCCCTTTATATATCTGCTCCTGACAAATCGTACAACTTAGCGTAAACCAATGCCTAAAACACAGTACATAGAATGCATTCGATCTCACTGAAAAGAGTCATTATTGGACAGAATAGACAAGCGTAGGAGATTTCATTTTGTAGAATATCTGTCCACATTTTCGTTGCACCAATTGAATGTAGTCTTCATGCATTGATATGTTTTGTTAATATCATATAATTATTAAGTCATATATAATATAATAACTAACTAAATAAATATAGTTTACTATATATAATATATTATTATATATATATATATATGATATATTTTATACATCTAGCAACTTTGGTATTTTATATATAAATATATAGTCTAGTAAAGAGATGTAGTACAAGATAATGATATATAATATACATCTATATATATACTATTTTATATATATATTATATATAATAAAAATAATAAAATTTCCAAAAGTATAAATTATATAAAATTTTCAATTTTTTGCAAACGTTAATGCCAAATATATATAATAAAAAAAGAACACACATATAAAAAAAGTAAATTAGAGAAGGAATTTTTTTTAAAATCCTTGGAAATGGATATTTCTAGGACTAAAATAGACTATATATTTAAATTTTAATTAAAAATTTAAACTTTTTTAATTTCGGGCATTAATGGGTTATTCAAATTTAAAAAGTCTTGAGTTCGACTGTAATAAAATAAATATATTTAATAAAAAGATAATAAAAGACAATAAAAAGAATGCACTGTTTCACTGTGTTCGTTTCTCTCACTGCACTTCTTTCTTCACCAAAAATCATTCACAAGCACTATTTATGTGATTGGACATTATCGGTGTGACGTAATAGCAAGAGTCTCACCTATTTTTATATAACGGCTTATATAGAGCCCTCTTTCAGTAAAAATTGTTTATATTTAACGACAATTTAAAAATAAGCATACCAATCGCTAAATTTCATTGCTTCAGGAATCCATATCCAATTTGGAAGACAAAGATCACATGAGGCAAATGTTAATGATGGGAAGAGGTAGATCGATGGAAAATGGGAATGGAATGAGGTGGAGAATCATACAATTCTGAATGATCATCATTAAAATCTATAGTACGTAATTGACGCGGTCTTAAGTGAATGACAGAATGCTCATGTCTAGGGTTTAAGTCTAAGGTAGGACGTATAGTGAGAGCCATGAAGTTAGGTGAAGGAGTATGAGTGCCTACATTACTAGCTCTATGACGGTTCAATCGTCTAAATATAATTACAAATAAAATACAAGCGATTATGAAGAACACAGAAGCAAAAGAACTTGAAGCATAGGAAACAGTGGGTAAATAAGCAAATACCGAAGCGTGATGATTCAAGGATGAATTGATGTAATCTAATTGACTATCCCAAACTATTTTAGGAGATTTGATATAATAGGGAGTTTGAGTGAAGGAATGGTTTAGGAAAGAAAATATTACGGGTACGTCTATAATAGAGGAATTTATTAACTTTAATGACTTTAGTACATGAGAGGGATTTGTAAAATGATATTGGTTAGTAGTTAATGTACATCTTTGATTCAATATATAAATATTAGAAACGGCAATCGTCGTTTTTAACAAAGGGTGTAAGCAATTTAGTTGAGCATCTACGTGGTTAATAAAAGAAATAATTATTTTAGAATGAGCAGAAATAGAATAAGGTTTCTTAGTTAAATGATATTCATGGTTACAATGCAGAGGTGTATCATGGTCTAAATCCATGAAAGTATTATTAGTATATAAGAAAATATCACAAGAAGAAAAGTTCAAGAACTGAGAAGTTGGAGCATAGGACAAATGTAAATAGTCAACAAATGCAAACATTGAGAAAATTGTACGTATGACATAAAATTGTATTTCATAACTAGTTTATTTACGAAAAACATGGAATATTTTGGTTTAAAAATTATTCTGGAATGGCCAGAAGATGTTGGCGTAGGGAAAGGAATCATGCTATAGGATTTGAACACATTGTGGTCGGAGAAAAGAATAATAGTAACTCTACTATAAGGAATAGTATCTATAATAGTCCATGTAAAAGAAAGGAATTCATAGAAATTTTCGGGAGTGAAAGAGGGGATTGTGTCTAAGTGTGTAGTGTGTAGACTTTCCAAAATAAAAGGTCTTAAGTTTGAAAAAGAATATAAAGTAAAGGACGTAGTCTTTTGATTAGTCAGGAGATAAGCGTCTAGAACATTGTTACGAAGTTCTTGTAAATTTTGAATATAAGTATTCAAGATAGAAAAGTAAGAGTCTAAAAGATTAATAGCATTTCAGAAGGAGAAGGTTAAATGAAGGTTTTGGGTTTGATTTCTTAGATCGTCTACAGATTGTGTCAGAGTTTGTGTTTGACTTCAATTGATCTCGGAAAAGTAGAAACAAAGAATTGACATTGTCAGATTGTTCTGATAGAACTGCTATTTGTTTCTGCATTGATTGGACATCCTCGTCCATAGCGGTGCCAAATAGAGAACGTAGAAACTTACCACCAATATCAAGTAACCACGTTGTTGTCGAGAAATGAAGGAAGTCTTGGAATTAAAAGAATTAGTCCAAGGGTCGATCAAAGGCAAGACTTTCATAAAAGTTTACCCTGACCCCATGCTTCCTCTTTCTTATTTTCTGCAAAGTTGGTTCATCTTTCATAACGTAAATGATATATGCGTTAAGTACACATATATCAATTACGCTAAAAAAAACCATGACAATGGCCACAGTTTGGTCGCCCTTCTGCACGAGCTCCGCCTGACCATCTGATCGTCTGTGTCGACGGTGCCCATTGTTGAATTGTAAAATTCAATAATTTCTGGTCTTCTATGAGTGTTTGGTTTTCCTCTACAGTTATCGCTGACTTTGAACTGTGAATGTGTGGTGGAAAGGAGAATGACATTCCTAGCTGGTTTTTCTTTTGTAACGTATGATGCCAGTAAAATAGGAACATTCTCACCTGATGTGGGTTTCTGGGACATGGCGAACATGGTAGAATGTAGTTCCCGATCCTTTGATACCTTTAGCTGTTCTGGCAAGTGGACTCTGCTACTATTGAGAGTCCCAACCAGAGTAAGACTTTTCTCGTATAGTTTTGTAGCTAAGTCCACTGATGTATAGTATCTGTCGGTTGTAATGTTGCGATTTGTGTGATAGTATGGTCTTGCGAGATCCATTACAATCTCTAATGGTTTTTTCGAAGGTTGATCACCTACGGACCCCGCATACGGTGCCAATTGTAAAATCAATTTCGTTTCGACATCAGACATCATACGCAAAAGTAATCCATACTTTCCTGGCTTAGATTTTATATAGACACTTAAAGCAGCATTTCCCCTAAACAGGCACAACATCTCATCAATACATAAATAAGGACCAGGGGTGTAATTGGCTTTGAGGATATTGTTTAGCCTGTCGAAAATTTCCCGTAGAGGCTCTAGTTTATCCGGATTTTGTTCTCCTGTCTGCTCTCTTTCTTTCCTTGCTTTTCTATCATCAAAACGAAGAAGAGAGAGCAAGGCTTTGAATCGTCTCAATGATAGTCCAGCTTTATATATTCCGCGACCAGTT